>CM023409.3:55259234-55328233 GCA_004368105.4 Eucalyptus melliodora | reverse complement strand
ACCAGATCCATCACAGAATTTTGCAAAGTCTTGGTTTTTGAACTCACCTCCATGATCTGTGCGTATGCTTGAAATAGCATAACCCTTCTCATTTTGAGCCTTTTTGGCAAATTTTGAAAAGTGAGAGAATGCTTTATACTTACTTACCAGGAAGTATACTCATGTAAAATGAGAGTAGTCATCCACTATTACTAAATAGTATCTCTTTCCACCAATAATTTGGGTTCTGATTGGTTCAAAGAGATCCATATGTAGAAGCTGCAAAACACGATAAGTGAAAACCTGATTTATAGATTTAAAAGAACTTCTAACTTGTTTTCCCAACACACATGGTGTGCATAAATCAGACTTTTGATATGTTAGGTCGGGCAGTCCACGAACAAGTTTCTTAGAGGAAATCTTAACAAGTTGCTTCATGTTAACATGACCAAGCTTTCTATGCTAAAGGTTTGCTTCATCTTGAATGGATATTAGACATTGAGAACTTTTTGGTTTTATGTCTAGAAGATAAATATTTCCATGTCTTCGTCCAGTGAAAGATTGAGACGAGTCTTTACTAGTTCCCGAACAAATGCTTTCTTGGAAGTTAATTCTTAATCTAGTGTCACACAATTGACTGATGCTGAGTAGATTGTAATTCAATCCTTCCACCAAGGAGACATTGTTGAGATTGAGACTTCTAATCCTTTGTTGATTCCACCAAAAGAAACTTTTCCTCCTTTTATTTGCACAAGTTTTATAAAACAACTTGAATCTTATGTCATGTGCCTCGAGCAGCCACTATCTAAGTACCATTGGATCTTTTTCTTGATAGTGACATTGACTTCACTGTTCGAGTCTGAGTTTGAATCTGAGTCTGAATCAGATTTTGCCATTAGACATATATTGGCATACTCTTCATCACTTTCCTCACATTCTGTATCACTCCATGTCTCTGCTTTAAGAGCCTTCTTGAATTCCTCTATTTTGCCTTTCTTTTTCTTTACCGAAGGGCATTTGGGTCCGATGTGCCCCTTTTTCTTACAGTCGAAACCAATCACATCTTTGTTGGTCTCATTATCCTCATTTGATTTCTTTTGAAATCTTTAAGTGTCATGCTTCTTCCAGTTAAACCTTTTTCCTTTCCCATTTAACTTCCTGAACTTCCTTATCATGAGTGCTAATTCTTCATCACCCAAGTTGTCTTCAAAGTTTGTATCATCAGAATCATCATTAGATTTTAAGGCAATTGACTTCTTACCTTTGGGATCTTCATCCTCATTGATTTGCTCTACTTCATATGATTGAAGTGTGCCAACCAATTCTGATGTAAATGGTTGCAGAAAGATCGTTTTATGAAGGCCCGGATGGTGCGAATTGCGAACCTCGACCTCCAAACAAACCTGTGATTGACAACCTTGGTATGAACGTAACCTGTTGACGAATACGTGTCAATCAACCAACATTATAGACTCCACAAGTAAAAGAATTCGCTATCTCGCTCGATAAGTCGAATCGATTGCCACAAGAGAATCTTGATTAGGTCAAGTCCTCAAAAGAACAGCAAAAGAGAACCTCTCAATTCTTTTCCTCAAAAATAAAAATATCTCCCCTAAAGAAATTCAGTCAGTCTTTAATATAGGCATTCTAGCCGCCACACAAACCCTAAAAATCTAATGCGTCATATTCTAGAATATCCCTAAACAAGAAGATATATATATTGACTTTGTCAAATATTTAGTGACCAGATAATCAAATTGCGCCAAGATTTCCAAGATTCTTCAAGATTTGATCCAAGGTCATCTCCACGCCAAAGATCACGAACCATAACACTAACAGCTTGCCTGAATTGCTTTGCCCGTGCTCGAGTAATTGAACCAGTAAGAGTAGACAATGGGTCCCTAGCACCTCCTCCCCGATATGGCTCGATGTCCTCATCATTCCCTCCCCCATGCAAAGGATTTGCCCTCAAATCATCATTGGCATCGAAAAGAGTCAAGTTAGAAACATTAAATGTGGCACTAACATTATACTTACCAGGAAGATCAAGCTTGTAGGCATTATTATTAACTCTTTCCAAAACCATGAATGGTCCATCCTCTCACGGTAATAACTTAGAATGTCACTGCTCAGGAAATCACTCCTTGCACATATGAACCCAAACCCAATCGTCGGGTACAAACACCACTTCCTTGCGCCCTTTGCTGGCTTGCCTTGCATATTGCTCAGTCTTACACTTAATATTTGCGCGCGTCTTCTCATGCAACGCCTTGACAAATTCGGCTTTCTTTGCTCCATCTAAATCCACACGCTCATTAATAGGTAAATGGGTTAAATCTAACGGAGTTAACGGATTAAAACCATAGACAACCTCAAATGGTGTAAATTTAGTAGCAGAATGCATGCTCCTATGATATGCAAATTCAACATGTGGCAGACAATCTTCTCAAGATTTTATGTTCTTTTTAATAATAGCACGCAACAATACCCCTAAAGTTCTATTAACTACCTCGGTTTGACCATCGGTTTGTGGATGACAAATAGTAGAAAATAACAACCGTGTTCCTAATTTTTTCCACAATGTTTTCCAAAAGTAGCTAAGAAATTTAGAATCTCGATCTAAAACAATCGATCTAGGCATGCCATGCAAACGTACAACCTCCTTAAAGAACAAATCAACAACATGAAACGCATCATTAGTTTTATGACAAATTATAAAATGAGCCATCTTAGAAAACCGATCAACAACCACATAAATAGAATCTCTACCATACTTAGACATAGGCAATCCTAACACAAAATTCATAGAAATATCAGTTCAAGGATGCGTTGGAATAGGTAATGGCGTATATAAGCCATGCGGTTTAGTTGTAGACTTAGATTGCTTACAAGCAATGCATCTCTCACATACACGTGTGACATCTCTCTTCATGCGTGGCCAATAAAAATGTTCATGCAGCAATTCATAAGTCTTATTAATGCCAAAATGCCCCATTAAACCAGCATTATGCACTTCTCGCACAACAATTCACGCAAAGAACACCTAGGCAAACATAGTTTGTTTTCACAAAAATGATAACCTTCATGCCTATGGAATTTATCAAATGCAGTATGTTCACATGCTTCAAATACTCTCTCAAAGCCATCATCATCAGTATATAAGCCCTTGATATGCTCAAAACCTAGACACATTGCTTCTAAAATAGTTAGAATCCCGTACCTTCAAGAAAGTGCATTGGCTTCCACATTCTCCTTACCTTTCTTGTACTTGATCACATATGAAAAAGTCTCGATGAACTCCATCCATTTGGCATGTCTTTTATTTAACTTTTTCTGCCCTTTCAAGTACTTCAAGGTCTCGTGGTCGATGTGGATCACAAACTCCTTTAGCCATAGATAATGTTGCCAAGTCTCCAAAGCTCGCACTAAAGCATACATCTCCTTATCGTAGGTAGGATAATTCAATTTTCCTCCACTCAATTTCTCACTAAAATAAGCTATGGGACGCTATCCTTGCATCAACACGGCTCCAATTCCTGTACTAGAAGCATCGCACTCTATCTCAAAAGTAGCACTGAAATTCGGCAAAGATAACAAAGGAACATTAGTCAACTTATCTTTTAGCATATTAAATGCTTTCTCTTGCTTTTCTCCCCATGTGAAACTCACATGCTTCTTGATAACCTCAGTTAAAGGTGTGGCAATGATGCTGAAATTTCTCACAAATCGCCGATAAAAACTCGCTAATCCATGAAAGCTACACACGTCTCCTATGGTCTTAGGCATTGGCCATTCACAGATTGCTTTGACATTTTCTTCATCAACCTGTATTCCATCAGCACTAACGACAAATCCTAGAAATACTAATTTATTAGTAACAAAAGAGAACTTCTTTAGATTAGCGTATAATTGCTCAACCCTTAAAACCTGCAAGACAGCTTGCACATGCTCAATATGGTCATCAAGGCTTCAACTATATATCAAGATGTCATCGAAATAGACAACCACAAATTGACCATTAAAGCATGCAAAACATGATTCATAAGTCGCATAAACGTGCTCGATGCATTAGTTAATCCAAATGGCATGACTAACCATTCATATAATCCATACATTGTCTTAAATGTAGTTTTCCATTCATCACCTTCTTTCATCCTAATTTGATGATAGCCACTTTTAAAATCGATCTTAGTGAAAATGCAAGAACCATGCAACTCATCCAACATGTCATATAACCTAGGAATAGGATGTTGATACTTTACCATAATATTATTGATTGCTCAGCAATCGACACACATTCGCCAAGTTCCATCCTTCTTTGGCACCAACAAAACAGGGATGGCGCACGGGCTAAGACTCTCTCTCACATACCCTCGCTCCAATAGTTCACTAACTTGCCGCTGAAGTTCCTTTGTCTCCTTGGGATTGCTTCGATATGCGGGTCGGTTAGGTAATGGCGCACCAGGAATCAAGTTGATTTGATGTTCAATGCCTCGAATCTGTGGTATCTCTAGAGGAAGTTCATCAGGAAAAAAATCTTCAAATTCCTACAATAAAGACACAATAGGACTAGGCAAACTTGGGTCAAGATCGTTAATAGAAAACAAAACCTCCTTGTACACAAGTACAAGCATTGGTTGGTCTAGAACTAAAGCTCTCCTCGCTTTACTCGATTTTGCATAAAAATTATTTTGCCTATTTTCTTTCCTCTCTTATTTTCCCTCGGTTTTTACCACAATCTTCCTCTCAGCCTCTCATTTTCCTTGCATCTCAGACACACCACGAAGCCCTCGAATTTCTCACATTTTCTCTCTCTTTCAACTTCTTGTTGTAACTTTAACTGATCTTGATACACTCACTAGGTGTCATTGGTACCAAGGTGTAAATCTTTTGATTCATCACCAATGAATAACGATTAGTATACCCATCATGATGTGCCTTTCGATCATATTGCCGTGGTCTTCTGAGTAAGATATGACCCGCTTGCATAAGTACAACATCACACTCTACCTCGTCCTTATATCTCTCTATCTCAAATGGGATTCAAACTTGCTTCGACATTTTCACCTCTCCACTATCGTTTAACCATTGAAGTCTATAAGGCATGGGGTGCTTTGTCGTCTTCAGACCCAACTTATCCACCATAATACAACTTGCCACATTTGCACAACTACCTCAATCAATTATCAAACTACAAATCTTACCACTCATCACACATCTTGTATTGAACAAGTTATCTCTTTGTTGATGATGCTCCTCCTCTTTTACTTGCACACTAAGAGAACGCCTAACCACCAATAAGTCTCCTTTTATCGCTATTTCTCCATCACTACAATCCTCCAACGATGGCATCTCATCATCCTCTTCTTCCCTTTCACTTTCGGACTCAATAACACCATGTCCAGTCATGATCATCACCCTCCTATTAGGGCATTGATTCGCCATATGACCCCTGCCCAAACACTTAAAATATTGAATTTCACGAGTTCTAGTGTTATAGGGTTTTCGATTTTACCTAAAGCCGGATTCGTTCCAACTTTACCGTCCCTCTCCTTCTCCTTTGAGGTTTCGATTTTGGCGTTATTTCCTCTCCAATTTGGCTTCTCATCTCTCTTCCAATTAGATCTCCAATTCTGATTTGAACCTCCTCCACTCTAGTGATTTCGGTCCAACTTCAATTGCCGCTCAACTTTCATGGCTTTGTCCACTAATTCCTCCGATTCAACATAGTGTTGCAGCTCTACTACCCTTGCTATGTCTCGGCTCAAACCACTCAAAAATCTTGACATTGTGGCATCACGATCCTCCACCACATTAGGATGGATCATGGCAATCTCCATCTCCTTGTGATACCCTTCCATGCTTTTATTGCTTTGTGTGAGATTTTGTAACTTTTGAAACAAATCTCGATGGTAATGACTTGGTACAAAACGTCTCCTCATCACCGCTTTCATCTCATCCCACATCTCTATTGGTCTTTCACCATTGCGCCTCTTACTAGTCACAAGTTGATCCCACCAAATTATAACATAATCAGTAAATTCAACAGCTGCAATTTTTACTATTTTGAGCTCGGAGTATCGTTGGAAATCAAATATCATCTCCGTGCGTTTCTCCCATCCTAGGTACGCATCGGGATCATTCTTCCCTTGGAAAGAAGAAATCTTCATTTTAATATTGCCAAGTTCATTATCTTCTCGGTGTCTAAACCCTCGGGCTCCATTCCACCTTTCAAATCGAGTATCTTGATCATCCTTCATGACGGCCTCATCATCATCATAATGCCGCCGCCTTCTATGTCGTGTTCTAGAGGCGTCTCACTGATGTTGCGGCCTTCCTCGAGGTAGCTCTCGGTCACCATCAACCCTCATGCCATTCCCCATCATTCGGCCACTAAGCTCCTCCACTACGGCCCTCAATTGCTATATGCTTTCCACGAGCGCTTCATCCCTTCATATGGAGTCAACCTCCCTTTGATTCACGTTTTCTTCGCGCGACAGATTTTAGACCTGCAAGTAAATGTTAGTCACAAAAATCCTCACCAATCGCTCCCTCACATGTTTCTCTCAAGGTGTTTGTCAATCCCCTCATGTTTAACTCAGGTTTAGGCTTTTTTTTTTCACCGTTAATTAAGCTTACACACTCTTGCCTTTTCCCTCTTATATTCTCTTTTCACAAGCTCTTTATTGGACTCAAAACCTGTCTCTCGACCCCCTCACGAAAATCAATCAAACTAATCAAACAAGATTAGATCACTACTGATTTTGTTTCAGCAAGTAACAATTTCAAATCAACAAGTACAACTTTTGAAATTCCAATTGAAACGCAAATCACTACTGATTTTGTTTCAATTTGATCCACTAACAAACGAGTTGCCTTCTTTATTTTTTTTTTGTTCGGCTATTTTTTTTCCTGCCGAATCTGTATTTTTTTTTCTCTTGCGCACTTTTTTTTATGTGCGTTTTTTTTTCTTACAAACTTTTTTTTTCTTTTTTTTTTGATGAACTCAGATACAATTTAAGATGCTAAGAAAAAGAAAATTAAAACTAATAGCAAACAACTACGTATGGAAGCACAAAAGCAATTGGATCCTTAAATTGGCTAGAACTGAAACCCTAGTTCAATAAATCTTAAATTGCTGAATCTAAACAGAAAATTAAAGATAAATAGACTTTGTAGAAGCAAGCTCTGATACCAAATGATGTAGATCATTGTGGAAAGATCGTTCTACAAAGGCCTAGATGGTGCGAATTGCGAACCTCAACCTCCAATCAAACATGTGATTGGCAACCTCGGTATGAACGTGACCTGTTGACGAACACATGTCAACCAACCAACGTTATAGACGCCACGAGCGAAAGAATTCACTATCTCACTCGATAAGTCGCATCGACCGCCACAAGAGAATCTTGATTAGGTCAAATCCTCAAAAGAACAGCAAAAGAGAACCTCTCAATTCTTTTCCTCAAAAATAAAAATATCTCCCCCAAAGAAATTTAGTCAGTCTTTAATATAGGCATTCTAGCAGCCGCACAAACCCTAAAACTAACCCTAAAAATCTAATGCATCATATTCTAGAATATCCCTAAATAAGAAGATATATACATATATATATTTTGACTTGGTCAAATATTTGGTGACTATATAATCAAATTGCACCAAGCTTTCCAAGATTTTTCAAGATTTGATCCAAGATCATCTCCACGCCAAAGATCACGAACTATAACGCTAACAGCTTGCCTAAATTGCTTTGCTCGCGCTCAAGTAATTGAACCAGTAGGAATAGACAATGGGTCCCTAGCACCTCCTCCTCGATATGGCTCGATGTCCTCATCAAATTCATCTATAGAAAGAGGCATGATCCTCTAGGTTTCTCTTATAGAAGTCTTCACATGGTTCTAGTCTTTGGAGAGTCCTCTTAGTAATTTATTGTCCTTCATTAGTCCTGAGATTGGTTGTCCCTGATATGCTAGTCCATTTGCGATTTCTGTAAAACGGCTAAGCATGTCAGTGATGGATTCTCTTGGCTTCATCTTGAAGGCTTCATACTGTCTGAGCAGAATATTGATTTTTGTTTCTTTAACTCGATTAGTTCCTTCATAGGTAACGTGCAACCTATCCCATACTTCTTTGGCTATTTCACAAGATGAAATTATGTTATACTCAATAGAGGATAAAGCACAATATAATGAATAAATTGTTTTTGCATTAAGAGATTGTCTCTTGGTTATCTCCGCTTGAGTCAGTTCTCCAGCATCTGCAATTTCCTTCCCAGATGTTGATGTAACTTTAGGAATGATTTCTTTTTCTACCACATCCCATTCCAGGGGATCTTTTGAACTCAAAAATGCCTTCATCTTATTTTTCCAAACGTTGTATTTCTTTCCATCAAAGTAGGGAGGTCTTGTATTTCTTTGGCCTTCAACCAAACCTAGAGCCAAAATACTAGCTATAGATCTTTAGCTTAAGAAGTAAAAACACTTCAGTAAATAAGCACACATGCTCTAATACCAATTGAAAGGGCTAGTATACACACCTAGATGATGGGTGAATAGGTGTAAATAAAAAATTTCTTGCAAGACTTAAAAAGATAGATTGCCTTTTGAAAACGATTTGAATAAGGAAGTAAACTGCTTTAACTATTCAATATATAAAGCAATAAAATGAGGAGTTAAGGAAAGAGAATTGGAACACAAGGTTTATAGTGATTCGACTTAATCCAAGACTACATCCACTCTTCCATGTTGACAGCTCACTGGCTGGATTTCACTATGAATCAAAAGAGATAATACAGCTTGTGATCTTCGACTTTTTTAGTGGAGAGTTTCAACTAGTCTCTTTACAAAGTATCACTATATGCTTCTCTCTTTTGTGGACAATTTCAGCTCAATGAATGAAAGAACGAGGAACTAAAGAGATTCAGACTTTGAAATTTTTCTTTCATGCACTACTTCGAACAACAGGAGAGTCTGCCTTAAATATTCCTTCATGCCTTCACGACCGTTGGCACTTTCCAAATGAATTCTTCCAATTTAGCCGTTGGACAAAATCAATTAAGGTCATCTCGAGTCATTGATTGATTGGTGATGAATGTGGCACCCCCGAAAAACGGCCCCCGATCTGTTATGGTCGCCACAGTTAGCTTACCTTACACTTGTCCTAACAACATGCCGCTCTGATACCATTTAATTATAGTGAGTCCGTATCCTGGGGGTTTATATTATCTCAATCGATCCCAGCACAGTTCATATAACGGAAGCATATTCGACATCTCCCTAACCCAAACTCAAACTAAATAATACAATACAATGCACACCAACTACACATTATATATATATATATATATATATATATATATATATATATATATATACGTTAAAGCTGAAACACTTTTATTTACATAGCTTGATCGGACATCAAGAGTCGGTACATCAAAAGGCCAAGGCTTTACTAAGCTCGACTATAACCAAAAATACCCGACCCCACAGCAGTTATGAACACCAATCCATTATCTAGTGTCGGCTATCCAAAAAGTGTCATCCGCTACCAATCACACGCATAATCACACCTGGCCCGGTGCATTAGCTGGTGGCGGCGGCAGAATCCCCATCATAACCCCGTTGCGGTGGACATGCATGAATAGGAACTCCTGAACTACAGGGCCATCAGGTAGACCCACGTCATACATAACTAAAACTCGAACATGGATGAACACCAGTCCACGAACACCAACACAGGAATGCTTAGAACACTCAACCTCAAACGTCGGACGATAAGCCATAGAAAGTACCACAAGTGATCGGTAACAAAGGCATCTCCTAATCTGAAATGTTAGTCCCCAAAAGGTTGAGTACAACCACTCAGCAGTAAAAGATCCATCAAACTACATAATGCAACAAGCAAGACAACCAAAATTTCATGTGAAATACACATATCACCCATGCAGTCATGCATATACTTCCATGAGATCCATTCAATGCCTTAATGACCACATAATCAATGCAAAATAGTGCCAGCTCAAATTCATAGACAATTTATGCACCATGCCATATGCACACACATGCGCATGATCCATTTCCCATTTTGATATTCAAAAGGATCTCATTTTTCTCCAGGGACCAATCTTTGTATCCCTCCTAACTCTCGCACCCAACCTGGCATCACGAGACCTTCGGCACACACCTCCGGGCATCCGGCACACACCTCCGGGCATCCTGCACCCCAACTGGCATCACGACGCTTCCGGCGCACACCTCCGGGCATCTCGAAACTCCCGAGGACATCCGGCACACACTTTGGGCATCCGGCACACACCTTTGGACATCCCGACACTCCCGGGGCATCGTCGACTTAAGGGTCCGACGGTATCATAAACATCACAATGTATATTCACATATATGTTTACTTTCAAAGGTTTTCAATCAACTTTTGATGTCATATGATATGCTAAATTTCACCATATATGATGTATAATTAACAACTCAAGATATCACATCTTATAGAGCAATTCATTTGTTCTTGAAAATAAAAGAATTTTCGGATAAAACATAATGCACTCCTTTAATTAAAATTCTGAAATAATTAGTAAATGATCTTAATAAATTCTGAAAATTTAACATGTTATAAATGAGAAGTAGAAAAAAAGGTTTCATGAAGAACACCTTGTCAAAAGAACTTCGTACGAGTCGCTATGGTCCTGCATCACAGCCTTAAAATTTCAAATATCACCATTGCACAGTTTTATTCACAAATTCGGTATAACCCCTAAATCAACTCAGAAAATTCTGAAATTTTGATATGTTATAGAAAAAACCTATAGGTAAACATTTCATGAAAAACTCGAAGTTAGATTCACGATAGATCAAAAAATATTTCAGAGAAAAATCGTTTCACCAACCAACACTTGTCCGTTTCTCCTCAAATTTTAGTATGTTACTCCTAAATATGTCATCTACAACTTTCATCAAGGACACAAAGTCAAATTTCGGGTAGATAATTACAGAAAATTCATGGAGTCACCAAAGGTCAAGCTGTTTTTCCACGAAACAGTTTACTAACTTGAAGAACTACTCCTATACTTTCGAAATTCCAACATCCAGCATCACAACTCAAGCATCTCCAACATCCATTACACTTCACACACAACCACAACAAGCAAAGTGTAGATAAATGGACTCTCACTTGCCTTAAGTTCACGCAAACATAGCAAGCAAATGGCGATTTGAGGACTCCGGGCATGGCTCAACCGACGGTGGAGCTAGGCGGCGTTGACAGTGGCAGCTCGGACATGGCGGAAGACGGTCCTCCTCTTCCCCCTTCGCAGCCCACACTTGCACGCCCTCTCTCTCTCGCTCAAACTCTCCTCCTCTCTCTCTCTCTCTCTCTCTCTCTCGGCAAATTCCCTCGAGCAGTCCACCTCCTCCTCTCTCTCTTAATCTCATGATTAGCTAGTAATCATTTGTTTTTGCATGCAGAGACACTTGGCTCCAAGGGAAAGACATGTGGCTTCATCAAGAGGACAAATGGAGTGGTGGCGTGGGGCTGCTCCATCCGGTTCCTCTCCCTCCTTGGGTCGACAGCCTTATGGGCTTCTTGGGCCGGGCCTTGGTCGGCCGAACAGTGGGGGTTGTGGGTTGCTTTGGGCTGTTTTAGGCCTTAAATATCCAGCCCCATTTGCTCTTATTTTTCCACCTTAATCCCCACTCATAATTAGTTAATTACAAATATTCACATGGCCATAAAATTTTGCAATATTAATCGATGGTAATTCCGACTTATAGAGTACATGGCCAAGAATAGAAAATTCCTCATCAATTTATCCTTTAATACAACCTAGATCATACATGGACATAGGATAAATTTTCAACAAAGCAATAATCCATTCAATGCTCGACCTTGTTTTATTGTAATCCATTAGTCTAATGACTATAATATAGTCCGATGGCACTTCCATTACCTATTCATGGGTTGCAGTGTATCTAGGGGTTGTTATGAAATTTTAGGATGCCACAATGAAAGCTTGTCAATCATGTTTGCCCATACAATCCTGTTTTGAGTCTTGGGTCTGGTGGTCTTTAGACTTTAACGACATAGTCTGGAGTTCTTTAGACTTTAACACTTGAGTCTAGAAGTCTTTAGACTAGACTGATGGGAACGTTTTGTCAACTTCAAAACAATAAATGAGTTCTCTCTAACACAATGTAGGACATGTGTCATCCACGAAAGCTCAAATGGCCTAAGGAGGAGTTGTAGGGTAAAGAAAGGAAATACTATGCCTTAACTAAATACATTCAACAACACAAGATTCCTGAGAAGTTGCGTCCAAAGATACCATAGGTGCCATTGAAGATCACCAATTGCGCTGAGAATAGACGTCTCAAAATAGTTGCCAAAAAAGCTCAAGAGGAGAATAAGTGATTGTGCCGAGTTATTTCCCAATTGTATATTGATCAAGCTAGATGAAGTGGCTAGAATCAATCTCATTAATTTCATTTCTAGATTAATGTTTAGGAAGTTGGGTCATTTATTTTTCTAGTTTATTTGTTTAGGGCATTTCAAGTTTCTATTTTGTTAGGCTGTGTCAAAAACTCCATTAATGAATAAAAGCTTCTAGGCCGTTGCCATGGACCGACGTGTTTCATATGAGATGCTTATTTTTGTTCATTTCTTCAAATTAGGTGATAACAGATCCCCCACGTTCCCCCATTTATTACACGATCAAGAGCTAAAGTGGCTGACCAAACTGAAATGCATGATCGTATTTCCACTATGGAAGATCAACTCCAACAGTTAGTCACCTCTATGCAGCTTCTAACAGCTCAAATCCAATCCCTTCGAGTGGATTCGACTCTTGCACCTACTCTCCCCGAGATATTAGTTCCGAAGCAATTAAACAAGGCCCAAATGGGTGATGACGACATGCCTGAGCTAGAAGATGACCCACTGTTGGTCATTGCTGAAAAGGCTAAGCTTGACAACGTCCTTAAGACGGAGCAAGATGAACGCTTTGCAAAGCTTGAAGAGAAAGTGAAGCAATTGCAAGAGTTGCAAAGTTCACTCCTGTTCGACCTGTCAGTTTATGAGAAGGTCAAGATGCCAAAGAAGTTTAAAATGTTGGAGTTTGAGAAATACGATGGTAATTCCTACCCAAAATCTCATCTGTAGATGTACCACGTACACATGACCCAATATGTCAAGAATGATCCCCTCATGATCCAATCATTTCACGCGAGTTTGACCGGGCCCGTACTGAGCTAATACGTGATGAATAACGTGAACCTCCTCGATACCTAAAATGAAGTGGCTGACGCATTTTGTGGCACCCTGAACACCTAAGGTCACCACAGATACCAAATAAGAACCTTAGTTCCTAGGCTTTTTTTTTTTTTTTAAACAGTCCTAGCGCATCTTATTTGTGGAAGCATAATCAAGTGTTACTAATTCTCCCTCCAACAATCATGATACAATGCACACCACTAAACACCATAAGAAAAGATAAAGCCAAGACACTTTTATTTACATATTTTCATGATGGATTTTCTCGGGTCGGTACAACAAAAGAAAGGCCAAGACTTTTAACTACACTCGACCATAGCCCCAAAAAGAGACAACTCAACCCTTTATGTCGATCATGCAAAATCCTCCATCTATAAGTGTCGGCTATCGTCCAAAAAGTAGCAGCTCCTACTCCTCACGCATGGGCCGTCACACACATCCCGTCAGGCGGTGGCAGCGGCAACATCCCCCGTATCACTCCGTCGAACAGATATGAACTCTTGAATGACCAGGCCCCCAGCCAGGCCCACGTCATACATCACTAATGCACGAACCCGAATGAACGTTAGACCAGGGATGGGGGGAGAGTCGATCTCCACACACTCGACCTCCACGTCCGATGGAAGGCCGTAAAAGATGTCCCAAATGACAGTAGGGAGCGGCATCTTTCTAATCTGAATTGTTGGTCCCCGAAGGGGTGAGTACAGCCACTCAGCAAGTAAAAAATCCAATAAATCACTCAATGCATCACACAAAACAATCAAGACATCATAGTATAGTTCATATCATGCATATATCCAAGCATCACTTACCTTGCGGCCATGCACATGTCATCATATCATATATGCATATACATCCATGCATTCATCTTTTAAGCATACATGCATATACTATCATGCCATATATGCACATACATCCATGCACGCATCATCATCATCATGTCACATAGACCATCATGCCATATGTACATATACATTCATGTACTCATCATCATCATGTCACATAGACCATCATGCCATAGGTGCACATACATCCATGCACTCACCATCATCATGTCACATAGACCATCATGCCATATGTACATATACATCCATGTACTCATCATCATCATGTCACATAGACCATCATGCTATAGGTGCACATACATCCATGCATTCATGCATACATGTTACCATACCATGCATAATTCAGTTTCAATTTCCCAATTTTATTCTTTCATTTTGGGCCGCCACATTTCTCTTTCCCGGGACCAGTATTTGCATCCCACATTTATCGCTTGCACCCAACCTGGCATCGCGAGGAGCCTCTGGCACACACCTCCGGGCATCCGGCACACACACTCCAGGCATCTCGTACCCCAACTGGCATCACGAGGTATCCCCCGACTCACGCCTCCGGGCTTCCGGCACATACACTCCAAGCATCTCGAAACTCCCGAGAACATCCGGCACACACACTCCGGGCATCTGGCATTTACACTCCCTGGCCGGGCATCCTGACACTCCCGGGGCATCGTCAGCTCACACCTCCGACGGCCTTCTCATTTATCATAGTTCACATTCACAATTATGGCTCAATTTCAACATGGCATATGATATGATGGCAACAAGATCATTTTCAACATTTGATTCTTATATGTAATTCCAATCATCATATATGCAGCAAGATCCAATCACTTATGACAACACAATCCATGGAGTCCATACAGCTTAGAATAATCCATACATCATGACTTTTTGAAATTTACCAAATTCCAGCTTGCACAATTTCAGAAAACATATAAATTAAATATCCATATGATCTTTAAAAATTACAAAATCTGAACATGTGATAGTCAAGACATAAAAGTAACAATTCCATGCAGAACACATGCCCAAAAGAACTTCACACGAAAAGATATAGCTCACACATTACAGCTTGCAAAATTCGGACATATTAGATTGTGCAGTTCTTGAAATATTTCAATTTAAATACCCAAATGCCCTTCAACTATGGACGGTCGAAGCCCCTGTTCCTAGTACCGAACATTCCAGGTTTAGCTGTCTCAGAAAAATCAAAGTTTCACCTAGTTATCTTCCTTCATTTCCTCTAAATTTTTAATATGTTTTGACTCAAGAGGTACACTACAACTTTCATTAAGGGATCTAGGTAAGATTCTCGAAGGATAGTCACTTTATAGTTCACGAAGTCGCTGGAGCCCAGTACAACACTTCCAGATCTATCGTCTTCAAAAGAAAAATCGTTTCACTAGGCTACACTTGTTCGTTTTACTTCAAATTTGAGTAAGTTATTTTTCACGATGTTCTCTACAACTTTCGTGAATAATTCAAAGTGAAATTCTCAGTAAAAAGTGACATGCAACACACAAAACCACCAAGAGATCAACAAAACAGTTTCAGATCTAGCGTTTTGGTACAAGGAGAGTTTCACCCCTTAAAACTCAGCCATTTTGTCTCAAATTTTAGTATGTTATACTTTGAGATGTTTTATATAACTTTTGTGAAGAAGTTGAAACCAAAATCCGACTCAAACCCTGCATGCAAGCCTCTACAACATTCTGGGTCAGGTGGTATACTCGAAAACAGCTTACCACTTCAAAGCAACACACTCAAAGCTTCAGTTTCTTACACCCTAAACGTCCGAGATTCATCACCATTCAAACACATATGCAAGATACAACATGTAAGAGCAGAATATGGATCCCAACTTGCCTCCAAACCGAACAAGCACGAGCACACGGCGGACTATGGACGCACGGTGACGGGTGACGAACGAGCGGGCTTCCTCCTTCGCGCGACCTCTTCCTTTTCTCTTGGTTCCTCACTCTCTCGACAGCCCTCTCTCTCTCTTTCTCTACGGTCGATAGCCCCCTTCCCCTAAACCGTCCACCCTCTCTCTCTCTCTCTCCCTTCAATTCAATCATTAGCCATCATTTGGAGCCACCCAAAATGATCAATAGGTGAAGCCCTCTTTTTGCCACTTGGCAAATCCCATGCATGATGGGCTTAAAGATTGGGCCAGCCTCTCCCCCTTATGGTCGATGGCAACCTTCTTCATGGGCTTCATGGGCCAAGCCAATTTGGCCCACTTTAGGTCCAATACCCTTGGGCCTAAAGTTCAATCCTAATAAATCCCAATTTCAATTTTAATAATTCATTTTTAATTCTCTAATTTTTCTTATCAACTCATCCTATAATACTATTTTTTATAACTCATGAGCACAAGACACATAACACTTGGTCTTAAAAGAAAATCAATGGCTAAAGCATAAACCAAAAGCAATTTCATTACCTAATCATAGACTTTAATACATCTAGAGGTTGCCTTAAATTTTTTGGATGCCACGATTCTCCCTTCCTTAGAGAATTTCATCCTCGAAATTAGACATCACTCATGCCCTTTTGACACAAGTAGGGGTACTTTTCCTTCATCTGATCTTCACTTTCCCATGTGACTTCCTCCATATCATGATGTCGCCATAATACCTTAACCAGTGGAATTGTCTTGGTCCTATGAATTTGTTCCTTCCAATCCAGTACTTGCATAGGCTCTTCTATGTACCTAACTTTCTCATCCATTTCAATAGCTTCATGATCGAGTATGTGACCAAGATCCGGCTGGTACTTTCTCAGCATCGATACATGAAACACATCATGCAAATTTCCCAACTTAGGAGGCAGTGCCAAATGATAAGCTACATCACCTATTTTTTCAAGTATCTCAAAAGGTCCGACAAATCTAGGGCTTAACATACCATTTATTCCAAATCGAGATATTCCTTTCATTGGAGATACCTTAAGGAATACTTGGTCTCCTATATTAAACTCTAAAGGCCTTCTACATCTATCTACGTAGTCCTTCTGCCTACTTTGGGCTGTTTTAAGCCTTTTCTTGATGATTTCGACAGCTTCAGTGGTAACTTGTACCAATTCAAGTCCTGTCAATTTCCTTTCACCTACTTCATTCCAACAAACAAAAGTCCTACATCTCCTTTCATATAATGCTTCATAGGGAGCCATGCCTATACTTTTATGAAAACTATTGTTATAAGCAAACTCCACCAAATGCAATTTCCTTTGAAATCAATTACACAAGCCCTCAACATATCCTCTAATGTCTGGATTACTCTTTCTGTTTCTCCATCTATCTAAGGGTGAAAAGCAGTATTAAACTGGAGTTTAGTTCCTAATGCAATTTGAAGACTCCGCCAAAAGTTCGAAGTGAATCTCAAATCCCGATCTGAGGTAATAGTTACTAGAACACCATGTTAGCGTACCACTTGACTTACATATATATCCGCATATTTGTCCATTGGGTAGTCCATGCAAACCGCTAGGAAATGAGCAGACTTAGTCAAGCGGTCCACTATAACCCAGATAGAGTCATGACCACTTGACGTCCTTGGTAATCCTTGTATAAAGCCATTGTTATATGCTCCCATTTCCATTCTGGTATGTCTAATGGTCTCAAGAGTCCTGCAGGTTTACGATGTTCCGCTTTTACCTATTGGCATGTCAAACATTGGGAAATGTGCTTAGCTGTATCTGCTTTCATACCATTCCACCAAAACTACTGACGTAAGTTCCTGTACATCTTTGTACAACCCAGATGAATACTATAATTACTCTTATGTGCCTCCGACATAATTTCCTACTTTAATTCTTTGTTGTCGAGAACACAAAGTCGTCCCTGGCATCGTACTACTCCATCTTCAGAGACTTGAAATTCCATTTTTTTTCCCCAAAGACACTGCATCTTTCACTTTCATAATCTCCGGGTCAGACTCTTGTAAGATTTTAACCTTTTGAATAATTTCAGGTTGAATCCTTAATGCACTAAGCATACTGGTAAGACAATCTACTTTTAATTTAAACTCTGAGTCCGTGACGGACTTTAATAAGCTCCATTCTGCCATTCTTAAACTGGCCATCTCCATAGCCGACTTATGACTAAGAGCATCCGCTACCTTATTCACCTTCCTTGGATGGTATCTTATCTCACAATCATAATCCTTTAACAATTCCATCCACCTCCTTTGTCTCATATTCAACTCCTTTTGTAAGAACAGATATTTCAAACTCTTATGGTCCGTATAAATCTCAAACTTCTCCTCATACAAATAGTGCCTCCATATCTTCAAAGCGAAGACTATAGCTGCTAATTCTAAATCATGCGTTGGGTAGTTTAGTTCATGGGGTTTCAATTGTTTAGATGCATAGGCTATGACCTTGCCATGCTGCATCAAAACACATTCCAGTCTTTTGTGAGATGCATCACTATACACTGTAAAACCATCAGGTCCAATTGGTATAGTCAGGATTGGAGCCGAGGTCAATTTCCTTTTAAGCTCCTGGAAACTCCTCTCGCATTCCCCATTCCATTCAAATTTCACGTTCTTTCGAGTCAATTTAGTTAAAGGACCCGCCAGTCGTGAAAATCCTTCAATAAACCTTCTATAATAACCAGCCAGTCCTAAGAAACTTCGTATTTCAGTAGGTGTTGTCGGTCTCGGCCAATTTATTACCATATCAACTTTCGCCAGGTCCACTGCAATTCCTCCTCCTGATACCACGTGCCCTAAAAATATTATTTGATCCAGCCAGAATTCACACTTACTAAATTTGGCATACAGCTTATGCTCTCTCAGAGTTTGCAAAACTATCCTCAAGTGTTGTTCATGCTCTTTAGGTCCTCTCGAATATATCAGGACGTCATCAATAAAAACAATCACAAACTGGTCTAAATAAGGCTTAAATACCCTATACATTAGATCCATAAACGCAGCCGGTGCATTTGTCAATCCAAATGGCATAACAAGGAACTCGTAGTTTCCATAACGAGTCCTAAACGCAATCTTAGGGATGTCTTCTTTCTTAATTCTTGGTTGATGGTATCCCGACCTTAAGTCAATCTTAGAGAAGATCGAACTTCCTTGGAGCTGGTCAAAAAGATCATCAATTCTAGGCAAAGGATATTTATTTTTAATGGTCACCTGATTCAATTGCCTATAGTCAATGCACAAGCGCATCGACCCATCTTTCTTTTTCACAAACAAGACTGGTGCACCCCAAGGTGAAGCACTTGGCCTAATGAATCCTTTGTCAAGCAACTCTTGTAGTTGCACTTTCGATTCCTTCAATTCGAATAAGGCCATCCTATATAGGGCTTTTGATATAGGTCCTGTTCCAGGCATTAATTCAATTTCAAACTCAATTTCTCATTCCGGCAGTAATCCAGGCAATTCCTCAGGGAATACATCTTGAAACTCATTAACTACCCGAATTTCATCAAGCTTAGGCTCTTCCTTAATATAATCTCTAACCATGGTTAGGTACCCTTGACATCCTTTGTCAAGTAACGCATGGGCTTCTATTGCTGAAATAAGTGCTATAGGTAGGTGGGTCCGACCTCCCAGAAATTCACAGCTAGACTGATCAAGTAAAGTAAATTGGATCACTTTCCTATAACAATCCATCTTGGCCCGATACTTATGAAGCCAGTCCATTCCTATGATAACATCAAACTCATACATGGACTTTACGACTAAGTCTATCTCCATATCCTTTCCTCCCATCGTTATCTTACAATTTCCACACACTAGCATAGATAATAGCATATCCTTTAAAGGCGTAGAAACACAAAGAGGCGTCTCAAAAGGCATAACTTCTATTTTACTCAAACGCCTATATCTTTCAGACACAAATGAATGCGTAGCAGCCGTATCAAACAATGCATATGCCTTTTTATCATTTATAAGGATCGTACCTGAGACAACATTTTTGGAAGCTTCCGCTTCCTCTTGGGTGATCGCATACACCCTTCCTTATGCTGATGGCCTCTAAGGATTCCTTGGGAAGTTTGGTCTAACAGCATTCTGCTGTGGCTGTTGCACCGAGCCAATACTCACTTGCGACCTTTCTTGTGGGTAGTTTTTCTTAAGATGACCTGTTTGTCCACAACCATAACATCTCAGTTGCCCATTGCAAGGTCTTGGGCCATGTCGCCCATCACACCTTTAACACTCTTCATTTCGATAAGGTGCCCTTTCTAAATTCAAGCTACCCCTGCCCTTTCCAAAGTTCCCGAAATTGCCCTTCTTCTTAGACTCCCAGGTCTGACCTTGACCTGTATAGGGTCTCTTACCCCGTCTCACATCACCAAAAGACAATGGTCTCTTATTCTCCGAATGTTCCCTTACCAACTCCTGCTCCACCAACTGTGCCCTTTCATAGATCTCATTATAATCTCTTATGTTCAAAGGCACCAGTTGTTTCCTGATATTAGTCCTCAACCCTTTCAGAAACCTCTTAGCTTTCTCTTCTTGATCCTCAATTAGTTTAGGAGCATATCTAGACAGTTCAGAAAATTTTGCCTTATATTGGTCTACCTTCAGCTCCTTTTGTTCTAGTTGAACAAATTCTGTAATTTTCTTATCCTTAGCACAGTCAGAAAAATGCTTTTTGTTGAAAGCTCTCACAAACTTTTCCCAGTTAACATCAGTACCTGGTGGGAAGATTGTGTCCCTCGAAGCTCTCCACCAAAACTTTGCATTTCCCTCCAGCTGGTACTCTGCCAAAGTTATTTTCTCAGCATCATTGCAGTCCAACAACCTGAAAATTTGTTCCATTCCATCAATCCAATGTTCTGCCTCCTTAGGACTTCCCATTCCACTGAACTTAGGTGGCTTCAGCTTCAAAAACTGCTCCACCAGTCCTTGAGTACGGCGTTCTACTCCAGGTTGTTGCTGCGCCTATCTTTCCATCAGATTTCCAATATTGGCCAATGCCTGCAGGATGTCTTCCATTCGGGGTTCAACCCTTGCAGCAAAGGCTTCAGCCCTCGATGGATGAGCACTCCTAGCTCGCACCATGACTTTCCTGCAATTTCCAAGCATTGCCTCAGGAATAATCTGAGACTCACTGTCTCCATTCAAAGCAACTACTACTACTACTACATAAGTAACATATATATGTTACTTGTACCTAAAGACAACTCAAGATAAACTACTAGGGATCTACGAGTGAATACTCATCACCCATTATTCAAAGTTAATCAATTATTCCGTTTTATATCCTATGGTGTGCATTGTCATCATGTTCCTCAGTTTCCAAGTGAGGCTCCTTATCACTCCAATCTATAACCATTGCTCTAATATCAAAAAGGGGCTGTGGCACCCTGAAACACCTAAGGTCGCCACAGATACCAAAGAAGAACCTTAGTTCCTAGGCATATATATATATACACATATACATATTCTAACGGTCCCAACGCATCTTATTTGCGGAAGCATAATCAAGTCTTACTAATTCTCCCTCCAACAATCATGATACAATGCACACCACTAAGCACCATTAGAAAAGATAAAGCCAAGACACTTTTATTTACATATTTCCATGATGGATTTTCTCGGGTCGGTACAACAAAAGAAAGGCCAAGACTTTTAACTATACTCAGCCATAGCCTCAAAAAGAGACAACTCGACCCTCTATGTCGATCATGCAAAATCCTCCATCTATAAGTGTCGGCTATTGTCCAAAAAGTAGCAGCTCCTACTCCTCATGCACGGGCCGTCACACCCATTCCGGTGTGTCATGCGGTGGCGGCGGCAACATCCCCCGCATCACTTTGTCTCGACGAATGTGAACAGATACGAACTCCTGAATGACCGCGCCCCCAGCCAGGCCCACGTCATACATCACTAATGCACAAACCTGAATGAACGTCAGACCAAGGATGGTGGGACAGTCGATCTCCACACACTCGACCTCCACGTCCGATGGAAGGTCGTAAAAGACGCCCCGCGTGATAGTAGGGAGCGGTATCTTTCTAATCTGAAATGTTGGTCCTTGAAAGGGTGAGTACAGCCACTCAGCAGGTAAAAGATCCAATAAACCACTCAATGCATCACACAGAACAATCAAGACATCATAGTATAGTTCATATCATGCATATATCCAAGCATCACTTACCTTGCGGCCATGCACATGTCATCATACCATATATGCATATACATCCATGCATTCATCTTTTAAGCATACATGCATATACCATCATGCCATATATGCACATACATCCATGCACTCATCATCTTCATGTCACATAGACCATCATGCCATATGTACATATACATCCATGTACTCATCATCATCATGTCACATAGACCATCATGCCATAGGTGCACATACATCCATGCACTCACCATCATCATGTCACATAGACCATCATGCCATATGTACATATACATCCATGTACTCATCATCATCATGTCACATAGACCATCATGCCATAGGTGCACATACATCCATGCATTCATGCATACATGTTACCATACCATGCATAATTCAATTTCAATTTCCCAATTTTATTCTTTCATTTTGGGCTGCCACATTTCTCTTTCCCGGGACCAGTATTTGCATCCCACATTTATCGCTCGCACCCAACCTGGCATCACAAGGAGCCTCCGGCACACACCTCCGGGCATCTGGCACACACTTCGGGCATCTCGTACCCCAACTAGCATCACGAGGTATCCCCCGGCTCACACCTCTGGGCTTCCGACACACACACTCTGGGCATCTGGCATTTACACTCCCTGATCGAGCATCCCAACACTCCCGGGGCATCGTCGACTCACACCTCCGATGGCCTTCTCATTTATCATAGTTCACATTCACAATTATGGCTCAATTTCAACATGGCATATGATATGATGGCAACAAGATCATTTCAGCATTTGATTCTTATATGTAGTTCCAATCATCATCATATATGCAGCAAGATCCAATCACTTATGACAACACAATCCATGGGGTCCATACAGCGTAGAATAATCCATACATCATGACTTTTTAAAATTTACCAAATTCCAGCTTGCACAATTTCAGAAAAAATATAAATTAAATATCCATATGATCTTTAAAAATTACAAAATCTGAAAATGTGATATTCAAGACATAAAGGTAGAAATTCCATGAAGAACACATGCCTAAAAGAACTTCACACAAAAAGATATAGCTCACACATTACAGCTTGCAAAATTCGGACATATCAGATTGCGCAGTTCTTGAAATATTTCAATTTAAATACCCAAATGCCCTTAAAAAATTATGAAATTTTACCAGGTGATAATCAAGACCCTAAGGTATATTGTTCATGCAGACATCAAGGCCAGATTCATCCTAGATAATTAACTATATACGGTCGAAGCCCCTGTTCCTAGTACCGAACATTCCAGGTTTAGCTGTCTCAGAAAAATGAAAGTTTGACCCACTTATCTTCCTTCATTTCCTCTGAATTTTTAATATGTTTTGCCTAAATAGGTACAATACAACTTTAATTAAGGGATCTAGGTGAGATTCTCGAAGGATAGTCACTTTATAGTTCACGAAGTCGTTGGAGCCCAGTACAAGACTTCCAGATCTATCGTCTTCAAAAGAAAAATCGTTTCACAAGGCTACGCTTGTTCGTTTTACTTCAAATTTGAGTATGTTATTTTTCAGGATGTTTTCTACAACTTTCGTGAAGAAGTCTAAGTAAAATTCTCAGTAAAAAGTGACATACAACACACAAAACCACCAAGAGATCAACAAAACAGTTTCAGATCTAGCGTTTTGGTAGAGGGACGGTTTCACCCCTTAAAACTCAGCCATTTTATCTCAAATTTTAGTATGTTATACTTTGAGATGTTTTCTATAACTTTTGTGAAGAATTCAAAACCAAAATGTGACTCAAACCCCGCATGCAAACCTCTATAACATTCTGGGTCAGGCGGTATACTCGAAAACAGCTTACCACTTCAAAGCAACACACTCAAAGCTTCGGTTTCTTACACCCTAAACGTCCGAGATTCATCACCATTCAAACACATATGCAAGATACAACATGCAAGAGCAGAATATGGATCCCAACTTGCCTCCAAACCGAGCAAGCATGAGCACACGGTGGACGACGGACGCACGTTGACGGGCGACGGATGAGCGGGTTTCCTCCTTCGCGCGGCCTCTTCCCTTCCCTCTCGGTTCCTCACTCTCTCGACAGCCCTCTCTCTCTCTCTTTCTCTACGGTCGATAGCCCCCTTCCCCTAAACCGTCCACCCTTCATTTTATTTCCCCTTCAATTCAATCATTAGCCATCATTTGGAGCCACCCAAAATGATCAATAGGTGAAGCCCTCCTTTTGCCACTTGGCAAATCCCATGCATGATGGGCTTGAAGATTGGGCCGGCCTCTCCCCCTTGTGGTCGACGGCAGCCTTCTTCATAGGCTTCATGGGCCAAGCCAATTTGGCTCACTTTAGGTCCAATACCCTTGGGCCTAAAGTTCATTGCTAATAAATCCCAATTTCACTTTTAATAATTCATTTTTAATTCTCTCTTTTATAGATTTCAAATTCTCAATTTCATATGGCCATAAATCTTGTAACATTTAAACTATAGGGATCAAATCTATGAGGTTCATAGCCAAGAACAATTTTTCTTATCAACTCATCCTATAATACTAATTTTAATAACTCATGAACACAAGACACATAACACTTGGTCTTAAACGAAAATCAATGGTTAAAGCATAAACCAAAAGCAATTTCATTACCTAATCATAGACTTTAATACATCTAGAGGTTGCCTTGAATTTTGGGATGCCACACATTTCTAAAGCAATATAAGTTTAATATGGACATTGCACCTTCCCAAGAAAATCTTGAGAGAATGGAGAAGAAGATGAGTGAATCATTTAAGGAGTATGCCATGAGATGGTGAAATCTGGCAGCTTAAATCTCTCTTGAGCCTACTGATAAGAAGTTGATGAAATTATTCGTCAATACTCTCCCTTTTGAGTTTCGTAACCGAATGGCCAGCACATATGTCGAGAACTTCAATCAACTTATTCCCGTGGGAGAACAAATTGAGATGGGGATAAGGAAAGGATGGTTTATTGAGCTATCTAACAAAATGTTTTCTACCAAGAAGGAGAAAGAGGCTGCTATAGATGTGAATGTGGCTTATAGCCAAGAAAATGCCAATCACAACCCGGCTATCTAGATGAATGCAAGACAACAACAAACTGTTGGCCGTCAATCATTTGCCCAAGCAAATAATAGAAGGTAGTTCTCTCATCTCCTTGGATCTCTATCCCAAGTGTTGGCAATCCTCTGAAAGAAAGGTTTGCTTACTAGCAAGCCAAAGCGGCCTAACCACGAACATATTCGTGGTTATGACTCGACAAAGAAGTGCGACTATCATAGCGGCAAATTGGGCCATTCAACTTGTTAGAGAAAACTCCTTTATTGTTTTGAAGCTGACAAAACATTTCCAAAAGTCTAGTCTGAAGATTTGCAGACTCAAGTGTTATAGTCTGAAGAACTCCAGACTTTACTGTCAAAGTCTGAACACCACCAAACTTTAATCTCAAAGTCCGTCCTCACTGACAAGTTCCAGACCTAAGAATGAAGACTTATCCAGATGCGAGATTATTTTCAAGGATTCGGTTCGTATGGTTTTTGGAAGACCTTATGGCTGGATATAGCATCTACTTGATTGATTATTCTTATTGGAATCAAGTCTGATATGAAGATCTTTTGAAAGTTGAAATATACATGGAAGGTTCTACTTATAGAAACCAAAGATCCTGATTGTATGGGCAAACATGATTGACGGGCTTTCATCACAAATCATCTAACGACTCGAGATCACCTTAATTGATTTTGTCCAACGGGTAGATTCGAAGAATTCATTTGAAAAGTGCCGACGGTTGTGAAGGCATGAAGGATTACTTAAGGCAAGCTCTCCAGTTGTTCGAAGTAAGTGTGTGAAAGAAAAATTTCAAAGTCTGAAGCTTTCTAGTTCTTTGCTTTCTCATTCACCAAGCTCAAATTTGTATACAAAAGAGAGAAACTCTTAGTGAGACTTTATGAGAGACTAGGAGAAACTCTTCACTAAGAAAGTCGAGATCACAAGCTGTAAAATCTCTTTTGATTCATAGTGAAATCCAGACAATGGGATGTTAGTGTAGGAGAGTAGACGTAGACTTGATTTAAGCCGAACTACTATAAACCTTTTGTTTCTATTCTATTTCCCTGAACTCCTTACTTTAATTCATGGCTTTATATAATTGTTTAGAGCTGATTACGTCCTTAGCCTATTATCTTCTAAAATCAATTTACTTTTACCAAGTCTTGCGAAAAATTTTATTTACACCTATTCACCCCCCTCTAGATGCTGATACTAGCCCTTTCACAACTAATGGATGTTTCACCCTCAAGCATCGAATCCAAAACCTCTTGGACATAAAGGTCTTTTCATTTCAAACTGCTTGACCAAACGTCCAAAAGAATCCATTACTGGAACATGAAGGTAGGGTGAATGCTATTCTGGAACCTGAAGCTGGTCAAATCAAGAACTCGAAGGTGCATGTGGCGGATGCCTACAATGGATTGGTGAGAGCTAGATATTATCCAGATCATGAGGATATTCCCCTATCATTAATAAAAGAAAGAGTTGCTAAAATGGTGGATGATGGCATCATCGTGTATGCTGACCATAACTGCATAGTTTCTACTATTTCCCATATCGTTATCGATTGGGAAGAGGAGTAGGCTACACTCAATATTGATAAGGAAGAAATAGATCATTTACTCAAGGACATGCCCCCACTAGAAGATGCATTTGACGAGGAGATAGTGATTGAGATGCCTCAGCCGTATGAGTATGTCGACAATAAGGCGGTGCCTTAGTCTTATGACCTAGATGTTGACCTCGTTACAAGGTCTGGTCGAACTTATGCTCAAGCTAGTGCTCAACCTATAAAGTGTGTCACTGATGAAGAGGTTAAGAAATTTCTGGCCGTGATCAAGGCAAGTGAGTATAACGTGGTCGACCAGTTGCGAAAGATGCCGGCTCAAATCTCTTTGCTCGAACTCTTGCTAACATGTCCCATGCACCAAAAGTCATTGATGAAGGTACTGAGTGAAATTCGTGTACCAGAAATGATCGAGGCGTACAAGCTGGAGGAATTTGTGGGATCGGTCCTTCTCAAGGACTTGATTGCTTTTTCTGATGAGGAATTCCCTATTGAAGGTAGGGGCATAACAAGGCACTCTACATATTTGTCAAACACAAGTCTTCTCACGTGTCCCGAGTGCTCATTGATAATGGGTCCACCCTAAATATATGTCCTTTGGCCACTCTTCATCGACTCAAGATAGATCCATCTAAGATACATGCTGCGAAGACTTTTGTGCGAGCTTTTGATGGCACAAAGAATAAGGTGATTGGGGAGATCCATCTTGATGTGCAAATAGAGCTGGTCATTTTCAACATCTCCTTTCAAGTGATGGATATCCCTACCGCATTTAATTTTCTGCTGGGCCATCCCTGGATACATATGTGACACCCCGAACCCTTCGCAGGTCGCCACAAGCGCCAATGTTACTCCTTATTACCTTTCCCCTTAGAAGAGGCATCGTATTCACAGGCATTTTTTTTTGAAGCGGTCCCAGCGCGACTCATTAGCGGAAGCAAAACATCACCATCTCTCCCCCTACCAACCATGATACAAATACACACCACTAATCATGATGATTTAAAAGACAAGCCATGCCACTTTTATTTACATATTATCGTGATGGGTTTTTCGCGGGTCGATACAACAAAAGAAGGCCAAGATTTCAGCCACACTCGGCCTCATCCCAAAAAGATACTACGACCCCTAAAGAAAATCACATGACGTCCCCCATCCAACAGCAGCGGCTACTCCCCAAAAAGAAATACTAGCTCTCTACCCTTCACGCAACCATCACACCCATCCAGGTACATCGTGTGGTGGTGGCGGCAACATCCCCATAATCACTCCGTCTCGGCGGACATGAACGGACAAAAACTCCTGGATGACTAGGCCCCCAGCCAGGCCCACATCGTACATGACCAGCACACGCACTCGCACATATGTCAATCCAGGGATAGTGACGCAGTCGATCTCCGTACATTCTACTTCTACATCCGATGGGAGGCCATAGAAGGTGCCTCGCGTGACGGTAGGAAGCGGCATACTTCTAATCTGAAATGTTATCCCCAAAAGGGGTGAGTACAACCACTCAGCAGATAGGGAAATCCAATAACAACTCAATGCATTAGGCAAATCATACATGCATTGCAGGCGTTACTTGCCTTGAAGCCATGCGCATACTGTCATGCATCATCATATCATACATGTCATCATCATCATGACATCATCACATTACACATGTTATCATACCATATCACTATATATCATTATCATCATCATGCATATCATCATGCATATCATCATGCATATCATCATCATTACCATGCATATATTGTCATGCATAATGTCATGCATATATCATCATGCATCATGTCACACATATATCACCATGCATGATTTAGTTCCAATTTCATCTTAGACCCCACACTTCTCATTCCCGGGACCAATGTTTGCGTCCCACATGTATCCAAGATACAATTACAGATCATCCGGCTCCCCCACTCTCCGGGCATCTCGTACCCCAACTGGCATCACGAGGACCCTCCGGTATCTAGCCATTTAAGGCCACCGGGCAACCGACCGCACCCTTCAGGCCAGGCATCTCGCACCTAATCCGGCATCGCGAGGTATCCCTCGGCATAATTACCATGCCGAGCTTCCGGCTCCCCCACTCTCCGAGCATCTCGATACCACTCGGTCTCCCGAGGACCCTCCGGTATTCGGCCATTCATGACCACCGGGCAACCGGCAGTACCCTTCTAGCCGGGCATCCCGACATTCCCGGGGCATCGTCGGCTCACCTCCGACGGCTCCCTCATTTATCTCAATTCACATCATTATGATTCAATTTATCATGGCATGTGATGTGATGACAAATCAAGATCATACTCATCATTGAATTCATACATGCATTACAATTCCATGTCATATATACATACCAAGACTTTATCACAAATGCATCTTGATTCAATGCCATACACATACCAAGACTTTATCATACATGCAACTCAATTCAATATCATACACATACCAAGACTTTATCACACATGCAACATGAGTTACTTAAATGGAATTTATGGCCAATAAAATAATTCATTTTATCTATTTGTTCATTTATTTATTTATTTTTATTATTACTATAAATTCCCAAAATTATCAAAATTCAAGAAATTATTAATCAAACCCATAGGATGGTAATTATTTGCATTATTCATGGCCAAATTGGATTTTTTTACGAAATCTCATAATTTTCACAAAATATCCTATACTTCTCAGATAAAACCAGAATGCACGGTTTCCGAATAAATTCAATTAAAATATTCATATGGCCTCTAAAAATTATAGAATTTTACTGGATTATAGCCAAGACATTTTCGTACAACTTTCATGAAGAACTCCAAGCCATATTACTTATAGATTATTTTATTCAACCTCACGAAGCTTCTGGACCCGTTACCGCATCGTCCAGTGCCTCCATCTCCGAAATATGAAGTTTTAACCTGCCCATTCTCTTTCGTTTTCTCTGAAATTCGGATATGTTATGTGTCAAGATGTCCTTTACAAGTTTAATGAAGAGATCTAGGTCAAATAACCAGGTTATGGTCATCATTTAGGTCCTTGAAGTCTCGGGTGTCTCGGAACACATCACCAGAATCATCGTCTTCAAGATCTAGTCGATTAACCAAGCTATACTTGTTCTTTTCACCTCAAATCTGAGTATGTAGTATTTTAAGACGTTCCCTACAACTTTCATGAAGAAACCAAAGTAATATTCTCAACAAAAACAAACATGCAACCATGAATCCAACGAAAGGTCAGTAAAAACTCTCCAGATCCGAGGTCTCCGTATGATGAGACTTTAACCCCTCAAATATCCATCATTTTCCACGAAATTTTAGTATGTTATAGTACAGGATGTTAGCTGAAACTTTCATGAAGAAATCGAAGCTAAAATCGGACTCTAAACACACATGCAAGCTCAAACAAGTTTCTGACTCACACGGTCCGAACACGAACAGCCATACCATTCAACATACATCATCCATGCTTTCGGTTTTTCTCACTTAAACACTCAAAGATTCAACATGCAAACGACACACAAACATGCAAGAGAAGCTAGAGGACTCCCACTTGCCTCTAGACCGAAGAAAATGATGGCACACGGCGGTGAACACGGCGGCACACGGCGGCTCCTCCTCGGCTCCGCCTCCTTCCTCTCTCGGCCACTCCTCCCTTTCGCACGATCTCTCTCTCTCTCGCACAACTCTCTCTTTCTCTCACTCTCTCTTTGGGCGAGCAAATGACCGGCCACCTTTCTCTCTCTTCCCTTCTTATACCCCTAAACTCTCATGATTAGTAATGATTGCTTTGCCTTAACCATGGCCAATGCATGGCCTTCCCTTTTGCCACTTGTCATATTGAATTTTGAATTGGGTTTGGGCCATCCGGCCACTTCTTGGGCCTCCTCTTCTTGGGCTGGTCAACAGCCCACTTGTGGGCCTAATTGGGCCGACTATCTTGGCCCATTACAAGCTTAGGCCAATGGGCCTAAGGCCCAACCTAAATAAAAATTTAATTTCCCCTTTTATAATTTCTTCTATAAATTTTAAATTTAAATTTCCACATGGCCAAAGTCTTGTGATATTTTATTTGTAGGAATTTAATTTATAAGACGCATGGCCAAGCATAGATTATCATCATTAATTCTATCAAATTTAAAATCTCATAAACACAAGCACAAATCACCTAATCTTAAAAAGACTAATGGCTAAGGTATAAACCTTAGGAAATTTTATTACCTAATTAAAGACTTTAACACACCTTATGGCTTGGCTTTGAATTTTGGGATGCCACAACATACCTCTAGAACGGTGCCTTCAAGTCTACATCAAAGTGTGAAGTTCGTGATCAAAGGGAAGCTGATCACTGTCTATGGTGAAGAAGATTACCGAATTCATCATGAGATGGCTATCCCCTATATGGAGCCAGACTTTGAGTTCGAATTGAGTTATCACTCATTTGAATTGGTGTCCACTATACATGCTTCCCAAGATTCATCACCACCCACTCCTGAGGTTTCAAATGCTACCCTTATGGTGGGAAGGATGATGGTTGGGAATGGTTTTGTTCCTGGTTGTGGTCTTGGAAGAATGGGTCAAGGTATTCGAAACCCCATTGAAGCACCTCCGAGGTCCTATTCTGCTGGATTAGGATACCATGGAAGAGGTGGAGAAAAATCTAGAAAGCAAAGACAAGAAATATAGAACTCGCCACCCAAGCAAGGGCGAGGGAGACAAAACTTACTACCTCTAAATATTCGCGAGACGTTCCCTACCCCACACTATTCCACGATAGCAGATAGTCGTATTGAACTACACTTTTCGCCGTTGATCTAAGTCACAACACCTGCATACATTCAGTTCATTGGAAACATAACCACATAGCAGATATGATTAGAAAAAATAGACTTAAAGAAGATTATGCGGATTGAGACCGGTTCGTTGTGACACCTGCACATCACTCCATGGCTCCTTCCTTCTCTCTCTCTCTCTCTCTCTCTCTCTCTCTCTCTCTCTCTCTCTCTCTCTCTCTTTAGACCGTCCAAGAAACCACGGAAATTGCAAAGTTAATTCACTTGAATGTTCACAGATTTTACCTATGCCCACTGTAGATTATAATTAGTGCTCCTGCAATAATGCATACTATAATTATAATTATGACAACGATGCACGTACAATAACCACAAACAAGCAATAGGTAGGTGGTGTCCATGGTGTTACACATGCCAAAACGTAAGGGACCAGGCACGCGTGATGTACTTGTCCTTCTTTCTATCTCATTCACAATTTCTGAAAGATATATGCTATGTGGTTATCGTATGTGCATCGCTGTCATAATTATAATTATAGCATGCATTATTGCAGGAGCATTAATTGTAATCTACAGTGGGCACAAGTAAAATCTGCAAACATTAAAGTGAATTAACTCTGCAATTTCCGTGGTTTCTTGGATGGTCTAACGAGAGAGAGAGAGAGAGAGAGAGAGAGAGAGAGAGAGAGAGAGAGAGAGAGAGAGAGAGAGAGAGAGAAGGAAGGAGTCGTGGAGGGATGTGCTGGTGTCGTAACGAACCGGTCTCAATCTGCATCATCTTCTTTAAGTCTATTTTTTCTAATCTTATCTGCTATGTGATTATGTTTCTAATGAATTGAATGTATGCAAGTTCTGTGACTTAAATCAACGGTGGAAGTGTAGTTCAGTATGACTATCTGCTATCATGCCTGAGTAATGAATTAACTCTGCAATTTCCGTGGTTTCTTTGACAGTCGTATTGAACTACACTTTCCGCTGTTAATCTAAGTCACATCACCTGCATACATTCAATTCATTAGAAACATAACCACATAGCAGATGTCTTTCAGAAATTGTGAATGAGAGAGAAAGAAGGACAAGTACATCACGCGTGCCTGGTCCCTTATGTTTTGGCATGTGTAACACCATGGACACCACCTACCTATTGCTTGTTTGTGGTTATCTTACGTGCATCGCTGTCATAATTATAATCATAGCATGCATTATTGCAGGAGCATTAATTATAATCTATAGTGAGCACAAGTAAAATCTACAAACATTCAAGTGAATTAACTCTACAATTTCTGTGGTTTCTTGGACGGTCTAATGAGAGAGAGAGAGAGAGAGAGAGAGAAGGAAGGAGCCGTGGAGGGATGCGCAAGTGTCACAACGAATTGGTCTCAATCCACATCATCTTCTCTAAGTCTATTTTTTCTAATCGTATCTACTATGTGGTTATGTTTCTAATGAACTAAATGTATGCAGGTGCTATGACTTAGATCAACAGCGAAAAGTGCAGTTCAGTACGACTGTCAAAGAAACCATGGAAATTGTAGAGTTAATTCACTTGAATGTTCGTAGGTTGTCGCGGTTTCCTTCAAGGAAGAGTGATCCACATGATGCATGGTCAATCTGCACGGTACATGGATCAATCCGCACGATGCATGGTTGATCCGCACAGTGCAAGGACCGATCTCGCTCAACCGATCCTACTATCATTCTATGCGTAAATATGTACTGTGAGTTCATATCTTTTTGTGCAACTATATCTTTGACAAAATTATATTTGGTATCTATATGTTTGGTCTTGTCGTTAGATCATTGGCATACACTTTTATACCTTAATGGTCATGTGCAGTGCAGTTGCTAAAGGAAAAAATAACAAAAGGTTAACAACTATAGCAAAATGAAAGTTCATGAGGAAGGAATCACAAGTTTGTTCGATAGCCTCTTCAGAGGAGCCATTGACGAAGGACTTTCGGAAGACATGGGCATTGGCCCACAAGAGTAACTTATTGCTTTTGCACATTCCCCTACGCAGGAATTTTTATCGTTGTCTAGGAATTGTTTTCGATTTCTTCTTTTTTCGCTTTCTTTTTAGGACTTGAGTTCGCATTTTCTATTTAATAAATGTAATTGATTGATGAATTTCAATTAAATTAGAAGTTTTGTTTTGAGAGCATGATGAGGTACACCAAAACAACCCGGTAATGATATTTAATTGATAAAAGAAAAGAAAAATCCAAAAAGAATTCTGAGGCCTAGGCTTCATCGTGCTATCTTGTGTCAAAATGCTTCAAAAAATGCTTTTGAAAAACAATTTCAAAAAAATTTCAAAAAAATAAAATATAATTTACCCTGTTTGTCTTTTTGATTCATCTACTTCCTATTTCAGGGATGATTATATTGCATGTAAAGGTGTGGAAATGGTCCAATCCAATGCAACAAGTGCTAATAATGATGATCCCGAAGACTTGATCGAAGGTTCCATTGAGGTGCAGCGTAGCTGGGAACAACATGAAAAAGCCAAGGCTCTTACATCCAAGCAAACCGTCACTATTAATTTAGGTGACACTAAATAAGCCAAGGAAGTGAAAATTGGGGGAAATCTTCCTAAAGACAAAGACGAGCGCCTAACTCAGTTACTGAAGGAATATCAAGACATCTTTACATGGACCTATGCTGACATGCCTGGTTTAGACCCGTCAATCGTTGAGCATTGCTTGCCTATTAATCCGGATGTGCCACCTAAGAAGCAGAGGCTGCAAAGAACTAAACCCCAAGCTCTTGAAGAAGATATAGGAAGAAGTAATGGAACTTTTGAAGGTGGGATACATTGAAGTCTGACAATACCCTGAATGGGTAGCTAACATCGTACCAGTGATGAAGAAGGATAGTCGAGTTTGAGTTTGTGTTGATTATCTGGATTTGAACAAGGCTAGCCCGAATGATGATTTCCCATTACCACATATAGATGTCCTTGTGGATAATATTGCTGGATTTGAACTGTTCTCATTTATGGATGGTTTTTTCGGGTACCATCAGATAATGATGAAGGAGGAAGACAAGGAGAAAACTGCATTTATCACCCCGTGGGAGACTTTTCATTATAAGGTCATGCCCTTTGGACTCAAGAATGCAGGGGTAACTTACCAGCGAGCCATGGTAGCACTATTCCACGATATGATACATCAGGAGATTGAGGTCTACATTAATGATATGATTGCGAAGACCCGACCTGGAAAAAGCCATGTCGAGACTTTGAAGAAGCTGTTTGATCGACTCCGTGAATTCAAGCTTCGTCTAAATCCTATTAAGTGTGTGCTTGGAGTAACATCTGGTAAATCACTCGGATTCATTATGTGCAGTAAAGAGATTGAGATAGACCCATCTAAAGCTAAGGCTATATGTGAGTTGTAACATCCATCAACGGTGAAAGAAGTTGAGAGCCTTTTGGGGAGATTGAATTACATTGCTCAATTCATTTCCCAACTTTCCGAAACTGCCAAGCCGTTCTTCAAGCTCTTAAAGAAGAATGCACAAGTTAACTAGGATAATAAATGTCGAGAACTGTTCAACAAGTTGAAACAGTACTTGATGAATTCACCAGTGCTTGTCTCGACATCATCGAGGCATCCTTTGATTCTCTACCTCACCATTCATAGTGATTCATTAGGTGCAATGTTGGCTCAGGAAAGTCCCATTAATAAAAAAAGAACGAGCCATTTATTATCTAAGTAAAAAGTTCAATGTATTAGAACTGAAATATTCTGATGCTGAAAAGACTTGTGCCACATTAATATGGGTATTGCATAGATTGTGATAGTACACACTGCATTATTAGACATTCCTCGTAACTAAGAACAATCCTATCAAGTACTTACTTGATCTACCAACTTAGGTAGGTAAGTTGGCTAAATGGCAAATTTTAATCTAAAAATTTGACGTGCAATTCATGCCACAAAAGTTGGTTAAGGGTTGAGTGATCGCCGATCTATTGGCCAAGAATTCAAGAGTCCCAAATAACAATGACCCTTACCTAGACAACCGTGTTTTGAGTGTAAATGAAGACTCATGGACAACGTTCTTTGACGGAGCTATGAATTTGTCTAAATCCGGTACCGTAGCGGTTCTGATATCCTCATATGGACAACACTATCTGATAGCTGTAAAATTGATGTTCCCACACACTAACAATGTAGCCGAGTATGTGAAAGGGCTAATACAAATACCTAGAGGGGGGTGAATAGGTGTAAATAAAAATTTTCGCAAGACTTAATAAAAGCAAATTGACTTTAGAAGATAATAGACTAAGAACATAATTAGCTTTGAATAATTATATAATGCAACAAATTAAAGTAAGAAGTTTAGGGAAAGAGAATAGAAACACAAGGTTTATAGTGGTTCGGTTTAGATCAAGCCTACGTCCACTCTCCCGCACTAATAGCCCACTGGCTGGATTTCACTATGAATCAAAAGAGATTTTACAGCTTTGGATCTCGACTTTCTTAGTGAAAAGTTTTTCCTGATCTCTCACAGAGTCTCACTAAGAGTTTCTCTCTTTTGTATACAAATTTGAGCTCGATGAATGAGAGCAAGGAATTAGAAAGCTTCAGCCTTTGAAATTATCCTTTCACGCACACTGCTTCGAACAATTAGAGAGTTCGCCTTAAATACTCCTTCATGCCTTCACAAATGTTGGCACTTTCCAAAGAAATTCTTCCAATCTACCCGTTGGACAGAATCAATTACGGTGATCTTGAGTCGTTAGAAGATTTGAAATGAAAGCCCGTCAATCTCGTTCGCCCATATAATCAGGATCTTTGATTTCCATAAGTAGAACATTCCGAGTATACTCCGCCTTTCAAAAGATCTTCATATCGGACTTGATTCCAATAAGAATAATCAATCAAGTATAAGCTATATCTAGCCATAAGGTCTTCCAAAAACCATACGAACGAATCCTTGAAAATAATCCCGCTTCTAGATAAGTCTTCATTCTTTGGTCTGGAACCTGTAAGTGAGGGCAAACTTTGAGATTAAAGTCTAACGATCTTCAGACTTTGACAGTAGAGTCTGGAGTTCTTTAGGCTATAACACTTGAGTCTGCAAGTCTTTAAACTAGACTTTTGGAAAGGTTTTGTCAGTTTCAAAACAATAAATGAGTTTTCTCTAACAATCTCCCCTTATTTTTATGATGACAAAACTTTCCTGCAGATTTAAAAAAATTTAACTTGCAAAACAACATTTAAGCAAAACGTGATATCTCAAAATAAGTTGATTAGGACTTGAATAGCCTAGATCCTATAACCACTGAAAATAGGTTAATTTTGCAAGATAAATAACTATCCAGCCACAATCACTATCACAAACTTAATTACTACAAGCGTAAAAAAGATTCAAAATCAATCAGCAGTCAAAAGTCCAAAGTATACCAATTCAAAGTCAGTCCAAAACCAAACCAAAAAGTCATCAAACCAATCAAACCAAGCAAAAGTATCCAGTCAAATCTGCACAAACTCTCTCCATTTTTGTCAACAGCAAAAAGTGGAGAAAAACTTTTTAAAAAGATGGGTAAAATCATGGTTGTTTGGGGATGTGAACGATCTGGAAATCCCTCATAGAATTGATAGTCTCCTCCAGCTTCCTCATAGGCTCTTCAGCTATTGAACATCCTCACCCTTTGCAGTTTCTTGCACTTGAAGCTTCAGAGCTTGTATCCGCTCTTGAAGAGAGTCCAAAGTCGACTTGAAAGCTGTCATGAGGTTTTTCATCTCAAACTCGAAACCATATTGCTTACCCTTCAATTCCAAAAGGAGATTCGACAGCCTTTGAAAGTTTGTCGTTGGTTCTGATGTAGCACTGGGTCTAGCTGAATCAATTCCAACGGTCTTGAGATGTGAGGGAACATCAGCAGTTCGATCACCAGGACTTGGACTGGATGCCTTAATATCTGCTTCAGGGTATTGAGAGGCATAGACATCCTCTAGATCTGCTAGAGATCTACTAACATCACTAGTGAAAATAGGTGAAGAGGTACCTCTTTTGTCAGTTGCTCCCCCTGTTTCTATGCCTTCAGGTGGAGAAAATAATTCATCTTCCTGTTCTTGCTCTTCTTTAGCACTAAAGTGATGTTTTTCTCCTTCTTCTCCTGCATTTCCACTCCTTGTCTTTTCCGAGTTGTCTGACAAGGATACAGCCAATGTTGGCTCAAGAGAATCATCTTGACCCTTTATTCTTCTTCATCTTCTTCTCTTCCTTTTTCTTTTTCCTCTATTCTTCTTTCTTCTCTTTCTTCACCTCTCTTCTCTGTCTCTTCTCTTTCTCTATTCTCTCTGTCCTCTGGCTCCTCAAAACTAACAGAACTCCTTAAATTTCTTAAGGCAAAAGCGGAGCGAGTGATATCATCTTCATCTTCTTCATCTTGCAAGATAAGGGCTCTCATCTTCTTGATCGGTGCGCTCATTTGCTCTTTGCCTTTCCTCTTCTTCACTACAGAGTCTTGTTTAGTTTTGGCAGGGGATTTTTCTTTCAAGCTCTCCAATGCCTTATTTAGCTCCTTCAATCTCATTTTTTAAACCATTTTCAGTCCAACCACCATAGGAAACTGAATGTTGAAATGTCTGAACAGTCGAGTAACAAGTGCAGAGTAAGGAAGTTGCCCATTGTCCTTTACAATTGTCCTATACATGTGCACTAGGATAGTGTGAGGCAGTGAGAACTTGAATCCGATGTTGATTGCATACATCAGCTTTGCTTCTAAGTAAGAGACATTAGTTTTTGAAGTGGATTTAAGTCTGATGTAGTTGATCACAATCTTGTAAAGCAAAATATTGGAGGCATTCATTCTAGAGTAAGAAATCCTACCTTCAGCAAACCTATCTCGAACAAGAGCCAAAGTTACGTGACCAACAGACACATTGATTGGTTAGAAACTTCCTCTTTCCACACCAATCACATTCGCCAATGTGTCTACATCCACCACAAATTCTTTGTTCCTAACCGTAAAAGAAAATCTATTTGCATCTAGAAAAGACAGATTTGAATAGAAATAGGCAGTCAATTTAGGGTAGGCAACAAATGTCTCTGAATAGAATTGTTCAAGTTGAAGGAGAGCAAACTTCTCCCTCAGTTTCACCTTCACGAAATAAAGAAAATCGAGGTCCACACTTCTAGGGTTCATCACCCCTCTCTTCAGCGGATTCAAATAAGTTTTCCTATGGTCTTTAAAATGAAATAACTTCGTCTCCTCACCACGAACATTTGCAACGACACCCATCCTAGGCTGAAAATTTGTGTACAACCTTTCATCATCATCCTTCCTTTCATGCTGATAAAAGTTTTGAACTGTGGATCACTTGGAAAGTTAGCAAAAGTCCTTGCTACCAAACCTGTAGGCGCAATGCCCATCCTTTCCATAGATTGTAAGAACAGAGTTTCATTCTTGTACCTTCTCTCTTGTAAAAACTCATCGATGAAAGTCATCGCAGTACCACCTTCTTTTAACTTAGAGTAAAGTTTAAAGAGAAATGAGGGTTTCAGCATTCTTATGGGTTCAATATCTTCAATGATTTCTTCTTCTGCTTCTTGTTGCGGAGGAACTTGTGTCCCTTGCTGTGAAGAGTGACGCTGTTGAGAAGGTTGTTGTTGTTGTTGCTGCTGAGACAAGTCCTCTTCCTCGGTTATATCAAAATGGGTAGGAGCCTCAGGCATGTGCTGTGGTCCCCTGTTTGCAATTCTAGAAGACTTCCTCTGGAAATACATTTTCATTATCTTGGAGGATTTTTTGAACTCGCTTGTTGAAAAAGACGAAAGCTTTTTGGATCAAACTTGAGAGAAAATGAGAGAAAGTAGTATCTATGTATTATAGGGTTTGAGCATAAATGGAGAAGAACAATTTCGACGGTATATAAAGTAGGTGAAACGAGGTATACAAATCGTCACAAAGGAAAATAAAAACTACCTTTTGGAAAATGAAAAACTACCATAAATTCAAAACTCGAAAAAGATAAATTCTAAAAATAAAATAAGCAAGTAACGTTTCAAAAATGAACGTACCTTTTCAAAATTTCATCCTAAAATTAAATTACTTATATTAAAAAAAAATTAACTTAAAGTCGTAATTTTTGGACGTTATGAGTCTAATCATCATTAGATTTTAACCAATTGAAGATATGATGTTCAGTCTAGTGCGAATAGACTCAAATAGGTTTTTCTCTAGTGGCTTTGTAAATATGTTTGCCAACTGATTATTCGAGTTAATGAACTGAATCATAACTTCTCCATTTTGAACATGATCTCTAATGAAATGATGTCAAATCTTAATATGTTTTGCCCTTGAATGAAGAATTGGATTCTTCGTGAGATTGATAGCACTGGTGTTATCACATTTGATCTCGGTGCACAATTCTTCAATTCCAAAATCTCTTAATTGTTGCCTTATCCACAAAATTTGAGAACAACAACTCCCAAGAGCCACATATTCTGCTTCAGCTGTTGAAAGAGTTATGGTACTCTATTTTCTTGAGAACCAAGATACCAACTTGTTGCCCAGCAGTTGACAAGTACCAAAAGTACTTTTTCTATCAACTCTGCAACCTGCTAAATCTACATTTGAATATTCAAGGAGAGTAAAGTCTCATTCTTTGGGATACACAGACCTAGCTCTGGAGTAGTTGCAACATATTTGATAATGCGTTTTGTAGCACTTAAATGGGATTCTTTGGGATCTGATTGGAATATAGTACAAATGCAAACACTAAACAAAATGTTAAGTCTAAAAACAGTAAGGTAAAGAAGTGAACCAATAATATTCCTGTAGAGCTTCTAGTCAACTTTTTTTCCTCATTCATCCTTGTCTAGCTTTGAAGAACTTGACATTGGTATCTCAGTCATTTCGCAATTTTCCAATCCAAATTTCTTGATGAGATCTTTTGCATATTTTTCTTGATGAATGAAAATTCATTTATTCAATTGTTTGACTTGTAATCCAAGAAAGAAAGTTAATTCACTCATCCTGCTCATCTCGAATTCATCCTGCATAGACTTAGAAAACTTCTTGCATAGATTTTCATTAGGAGATCCAAAAATAATATCATCGACATAGATTTGAACTAATAAAATTTATTTTCCTTCTTTCTTTATAAATAAAGTAGTATCTACTTTTCCCTTTTCAAAACCATTTTGGATTAGAAATTTACTTAACCTTTCATACCAAGCTTGAGGTGCTTGTTTCAATCCATACATAGCCTTCTTCAGTCTATAGACTAAGTTTGGCTTTCTCGGGTCTTCAAAATCTGGGGGTTGTTCCACATAGACTTCTTCTTGGATAAATCCAATTAGGAATGCACTCTTGATATCCATTTGGAATAACCTGAAATTTTTATAGCAATCAAAAGCAAGTAATAATATAATTGCTTCTAACATCGCTACTGGTGCATACGTCTCATCATAATCTATCCCTTCTTCTTGCGTATAACCTTTGATCACGAGTCTTGCTTTGTTTCTGACCACTTTTCCTTTCTCATCCACTTTGTTCTTGAATACCCATTTACTTCCAATGATAGATTTACCTTTATGGTTTAGGAATTAACTCCTAAACATTGTTGATACTAAACTGTCTGAGCTCTTCTTGTATAGTTTCAATCCAATTTTCATCAGATAGGGCTTCTTTTACACTTTTGGGTTCTATTTCAGAAATAAGTGCTAAAGCACTAGACTCTTCTTGCCTTTTGGATCTGGTGCGAATTCTTTCATCAATGTTGCCAATGATGAGTTCCTTGGAATGACTAGACTTATACTTCTACTTATTGGTTGGTCTGAAAGTCTGCTGATCCTCTACTTCAATTGGATCTTCTATTTCTGCTTGATGCTGATCTTCAGAAGTCTGAACCATTTCGAGGGAAGTAGACTTTATAAAGTCTGAAGCAGGTTCAGATTCTTCAAGTTGAGTCTGATCCAGTAGATTTTGCATAGATTCTTGAAACTTGACGTTTATAGATTCTTCCACAGATTGAGTCTTCTTGTTGAATACTTTGTAGGCTTTGTTTGAAGTTGAGTAGCTAAGTAAAATTCCTTAATCTGATTTTTCTTCAAACTTCCCAGTTCGATCATTTGCATTTTTTAAAATAAAACACTTACAACCAAACAAATGAAAGTAAGAAACATTTGGCTTTTTTTCCTTTATATACTTCGTAAGGAGTTTTCTCTAATATAGGTCTCAAGAACACTCTGTTGATAATATAACATACTGTAGAAACTGCTTCAACTCAAAATCGAGATGAGATTTTACTCTCAATTAAGAGGGTTCTTGCCATTTCTTGCAAAGATCTATTTTTTCTTTCCACAACCCCATTTTGTTCTAGAGTGTTTGGAGAAGAGAAAATATGCTGGAAACTAGAATCATCATAGAATTTTGCAAAGTCTTGATTTTCAAACTCACCTTCATGGTCTGTACGTATCCTTGAAATATCATAACATTTTTCATTCTAAACTTTCTTAGCAAATTTTGAAAAGTGAGAAAATGCTTCGGACTTATTTGCTAGAAAATATACCCAAGTAAAACGCGAGTAGTCATCCATGATTACTAGGCAAAACCTCTTTCCACAAATGCTTTGAGTCCTGGTTCATCTAAAGAGATCCATATGCAGAAGCTGCAAAGCTCGATTAATAGAAATTTGATTTATAGGTTCAAAGGAACTTCTAACCTGTTTTCCCAAAACACAAGGAGTGCATAATTCAGATTTTTGATAAGTTAGATTTGGTAGACCACGAACAAGCTTCTTGGATGAAATCTTGGCAATTTGCTTCATGTTGACATGCCCAAGCTTTCGATGCCATAGATTTGCTTCATCTTAAATAGATATGAGACACTAAGAACTTTCTGGTTTTATATCCATGAGGTAAATGTTCCCATGTCTTTTTTTTTTTATGACCCAGGAACTGTCGTCGGCCGGCAGCCTAGACGTAAACCCGGGGCAGACTGAGCCACCACCACAGACCCAGCCACGTTTGACTCGGGCGAATGCGACACTTCTGGGATTTGAACTCCTCCCCTTCGTGAGAGGGAGGGAGCCCAAAGGCAGCTGCGCCACCACGGGTGGTGGTAAATGTTTCCATGTCTCCGTCCAGTGAAAGATTGAGAGAAATATTTACTAGTTCCTGAACAAATTCCTTCTTGGAAGTTAATTTTAAACCCAGTGTCACACAATTGACTAATGCTGAGTAGATTGTAATTCAAACCTTCCACCAAGGAAACATTGTTGATTGTGAGACTTCCAATCTTCACAGTTCCACATCCAGCAATTCTTCCTTTGCTGTTTCCACCAAAAGACACTTTTCCACCATTTATTTGTATAAGCTTTATAAAACAACTTGAATCTCCTATCATGTGTCTCGAACAGCCACTATCCAAATACCACTTGATCTTTTTCTTGATAGTGACCTGTAATCATAAAAAGAATTCAAGTTTTCTTTGGTACTCATATTTTCTTGGGTCCCTTGGGTCCAAGGGAGTTAGTAGTAAACACTGTCTTTACGCAATTTCTCTTAACGAGTCTCTAGACTTCGGGACATTCTTTCTCGAAATGTTCTGAGTTGTTACACTTTCAACATTTAAGAGCACTTCGGCCAACAAGTTTTATAAAAGCTTTTTGAAAATGGTTCTTATAAAATGTTTTTACGGGTTTTTGTTTGATTCTTTCCTTTACTTTTGGAAAATCAATTAAAGAAATGGTTTCTAGCATCATGCCCAAACTAAATTTGTTGAAATAAGGTCTTTGTACTAAAAGAATATTTTCCAACTTTTCAAATCCTTTTGAAAACCTTTTTGTGATATTTGAAATGTCCTCTTTTAAAAAATTATTTTCCTTCAAAAGAGAATCTTCCTTTTTTTTCAAATTAACAAAACTTTTCTCTAGATTTTCAAATTTTTCTTTCCAAGAAGTTTCTTGTTGCTTCAGTTTAGAATTCTCCCTTTTCAGCTCAGAAATCCTTTTAAGAGATGTTTTGAGACTAAAACAGAGTTCATCTATATACTTTGAGACTTTAGCATGAATTTTTAAATCACTAACCTCGACTTCTTTGTCTGAGTCTAAGTCTGAACCTGTTTCAAAGTCTGAGTCTGATTCGGATTTGGCCATTGGACATATGTTGACATATTCTTTATCAATTTCCTTGCATTTAGTATTGCTCCATGTTTCTTCTTTGAGCGCCTTTTTGTATTTCTCAGTTCTTCCTTTCTTTTTCTTCAACAGAGGGTAGTTGGGTCTTATGTGCTCATTTTTCTTGCATTCAAAGCATATCACATATTTGTTGACTTCATCATCCTCAATTAATTTGTTCTAGAATTTTTGAGTGCCTTGTTTCTTCCAGTTGAATCTTCTTCCCTTTCTATTCTTCTTGAATTTTCTAATCATGAGTCCCAGTTCTTCATCGTCCATGTCTTCTTCTGAATCTATTTCATTAGAATCATCGTTAAATTTTAAAGCAATTGACTTTTTACTTTTGGGATCTTCTTCCTCATTGATTTGTTTCACTTCATATGATTGAAGTGTGCCTACTAATTCGTCTACTGTAAGAGGCATGATCCTCTAGGTTTCTCTTATTGAAGTCTTAACATGATTCCAGTCTTTGGAGAGTCCACGCAACAATTTATTGACCTTTATTGGTCCTGATACTGGTTGTCCTTGATATGCTAATCCATTCACGATCTCAGTGAAACGACTAAACATATCAATGATGGATTCTCCAGGCTTCATCTTGAAGGCTTCATACTGTCAGAGTAGGATATTGATTTTTGTTTCTTTAACTCGATCAATTCCTTCATAGGTGACGTACAACCTGTCCCAGACTTCTTTTGCTGTTTCACAAGAAGAAATTCTGTTATACTCAGTAGGAGATAAAGCATAGTATAAGGAATAGATGGCTTTAGTATAAAGAGCTTGTCTCTTGGTTATTTCTTCTTGTGCCATTTCGCTGGCATCTACAATTTATTTTCCTCTTTCTGAGATTGATATAGTTTTGGGAATGATTCCTTTTTCTACTACATCCCATTTCGGGGGATCCTTCGATCTTAGGAATGCCTTCATCTTGTTTTTCTACACGTTGTATTCCTTCCCATCAAAGTAAGGTAGTCTAATGTTGCTTTGGCCTTCAACCAAACTTGGAGTCAAAATACTAGCCATAGATCTTTGGCTCGGAAGTAAAAACACTTCAATAAAATGAGCACACAAGCTCTGATACCAATTGAAAGAGCTAGTACAAACACCTAGAGGGGGGTGAATAGGTGTAAATAAATTTTTTTGCAACACTTAATAAAAGTAAATTACCTTTAGAAGATAATAGACTCAGAACGTAATCAGCTTTGAACAATTATATAAAAACCACAAATTAAAGTAAGGAGTTTAGGGAAAGAGAATAGAAACACAAGGTTTATAGTGGTTCGACTTAGACTAAGCCTACGTCCACTCTCCCGCATTGATAGTCCACCGGCTGGATTTTACTATGAATCAAAAGAGATTTTACAGCTTGTAATCTCGACTTTCTTAGTGAAAAGTTTCTCTTGATCAATCGCAGAGTCTCACTAAGAGTTTCTCTCTATTGTATACAAATTTAAGCTCGATGAATGAGAAAGCAAGGAACTAGAAAGCTTTAGACTTTGAAATTATCCTTTCACGCACACTGCTTTGAACAATTAGAGAGTCTGCCTTAAATACTCCTTCATGCCTTCACAACTGTTGATACTTTCCAAAAGAGTTCTTCCAATCTACCCGTTGGACAGATTCAATTACGGTGATCTCGTGTTGTTACAAGATTTGAGATGAAAGCCCATCATTCCTGTTCGCCCATACAATCAGGATCTTTGGTTTCCATAAGTAGAACCTTCCAAGTATACTTCGCCTTTCAAAAAAATTTCATATCAGACTTGATTCCAATAAGAATAATCAATCAAGTAGATGCTACATCCAACCATAAAGTTTTCCAAAAACCATATAAATGAATCCTTGAAAATAATCCCGCTTCTAGATAAGTCTTCATTCTTTGGCCTGGAACCTATCAGTGAGGGCAAACTTTGAGATTAAAGTCTAATGGTCTTCAGACTTTGACAGTAGAGTCTGGAGTTCTTCAAACCATAACAATTGAGTCTGCAAGTCTTTAGACTAGACTTTTGGAAATGTTTTGTCAGTTTCAAAACAATAAATGAGTTTTCTCTAACAGTATGAAGCTTGCATCATCAGGCTTCAAGCCACAATTGAGATGGGTGTGGCCAAGTTAAAAGTGTTTAGGAATTCCGCGCTAATCATACTATAAACTAAAGGTGAATGGAAGACTAAAGACACCAAATTGCTCATGTATCACGAGTATCTAGAAGATCTGGTCTAGGAATTCGATGAAGTTTCATTTGAATACTTGTCGAGGTCTCACAATCAGTTCGCAAATGCACTCACAACTTTTTCATCTATGTTGCAAGTCACTGACGGATTATAAGTCAAGCCATTGAAAGTAGAGGTTTTGCCAAAGCTGGCTTATTGTATGATTCTAACCAAAGAACCTGATGGAAGACCATGGTATTACGATATCATGAATTACATTCAAAAGCAAGAATTCCCTGAAGAAAGTACTCCAGCCGATAGGAAATATATCATGAAGATGGCCTCAAAATTCTTCATAAGCGGTGAGAATTTGTACAAGAGATCTTATGATTTAGTTTTATTGTGATGTGTGGATGCAGCTGAAGCCACTCAAATCATGCAAGAAGTTTATGAAGGAGTGTGTGGCCCTCATATGAATGGGCACATTGTCGCGACCAAATTTTTCGGGTGTGAACCACCTAAGGTTTGGCTAATGGATTGTTAAGCCTAGACTTAACTCGAGCTCTCCCAAGCCCATACCAATTTGCGACTTAGGTTCAAGTTCTTAACATGTAATTTTTAATTTGGAGTCGCCACTAATCTATTTTTGGTGAGTCGATTAGAAACCCAAGTAAAGTAACGGGAGATTCACTTTACTCCTACGAACCAGAGATTTAGGTACGGGGACTTGGTTACGCTAGATTTATCTAACGCCCTTTCGGTACCATTTCTTTTATTTTGAGAAAAATGAGTTTTGTAGGCAGCTTGAATTGATTTTAAACTATCTCCCTAACATGTGAGGTGTTCATGCAGGTGCGCAAACCACCATTTTAACATCCAAGAAAGCAATGAATAAATTGCAGGACTTACCTCAAAGCAACGAAAGCATCTACAATGTTAAGTTAAAATCCACATCAACAACCCTAGATATGGTTTCTAGTTAACACGCAATTTTTGTTTTTTTTTTTTGTTTTTTTTTCACTTATTTAGTGAAAATCATGCAATATGCAATGCATGCTATTAATCTAACATGAAATGATATGACATGGCAGTATAACTTAAATTATATGACATGAGTAAAAAATGCAATAATTAAATATGCAATCTAAATTAACCAAAATGACCTAATCTTAATGACGGGCAATTTCTAATTAAATGATCCTAACAAAAATCACTAAATGACGTGCATTTCATGAACCTAATTCTATATGACGTGCGCATACAAATTTCTATTCTAAATAAGCATGCAATTTATGACGTGCAAAGAATGCCCTAATTCTAATCTTTTCCTTTTTTTTTATTATGAAATTCGAAATTAAATCTGCCAAATAATTAAACATGCAATTCAAATTTAAAAAAAAAAAAAAAACTAACATCCTAAATGACTGCATTTTTTGGATTTTTCATTTTTTTAAAAATTTGAAATAAATAAATTTCCTATTCTAAACATGCAGGATAACCCTAAAACGATGAATATTCTAAAACAAATCTAATCTAACTCAGATTTTTTTTCGGATTTTTCCTTTCTTTCATGGGAGATATCAAAATAAGACATCAAGAGCAGCACGGCAACAAATCAGGCAAGATATCATCCATGTCCATTTTGGAAATAAATTGACGAATCGTATCTCGCGCATGAGATCGGATTTACCAATTTTCAAATAAAATCGCGAATCGTATCTCGAGCGTGAGATCGGATTGGCGATTTTTCTGTGCGATTGCGAGTCGTATTTCGAGCGTGAAATCGGACTGTCAATCATATGCACGTTGCGAAATTAGGAAAATTTCCTAATTCATGTGGGATCAAGAGATATTTCAGATATGGCAATATCGATCAAACATTCAAAGAAAGATTGCGATATTACGAATTACGCAACGAGATATATGAAAATCAAATTGATCGAGAGTCTTACCTAATTCACGATGTCACGCGGGTGACCTCCAAATTCGGATGGATGATGGGTCACGGAAATCACCGTGAGGAAGGCCGGCGATCAGTAGCATGCACGGCTGCTCGGTAATCGTCGGGCATGTTCCACAAGACTGAGTTTTTGGAATTCTGTTTGAGAACTTCAGCTTCTTTTCACTTTGCTATCAAGCTTCACCTTTTGCAAGTTCACATCATGCGCCCACTATTCTTTCACTCACAACTTGGTGTCTTTTGTTTGACCAAGTCTCAAGCTCCACTCAATCTCTTGAAGACCTCATCATATCCTCCCTTGGCCGTCCAAAACGTGCGTTGCCGATGATATCTCAATTGCAGTTTTGTAGATAGCCAGGGATGTGCGGACTACGATTGTGAGAGTTACGTAACCTGGAAGGGAAACAAAGAAACAAAACTTGCCAAATCTAAATTGCGAGTCGACTGGTGGAACACGTTGAGGCACAGCAAGCTGCCGTCACCAATCGTCGAGCGAGGACTGGACCACCACAAAGAACCGAGAGCAACGGTGCAGTAAGTTGTTTGCATTACTGGACCTCACGATGACTAAGCGGGCTACCGAGAAGTTGCTGTATTTTCACCAAAAATCTGCACGCAGATGGTAAAACATTGTATAAACATGACCGACTATCGTGAAAGCTCGTTGGGCTGGCCGCAAAAGAAAACATCAAACTTGCGAGATAACTTGTAATCGTCAAGAGCAAAATTGATATTGCAAGGGAACTAAGAAAGTTTCACTCTTTGGGCACCAGGTTGGGCAAAAGTGTTATAGACGCAAGGCTCAGCGACCCATAAGGCGTCAGGGACTGGCCCTCGTTAGATGGACCGCTCTGTGATGATTGAACTGGTGGATCTAGAGTGGGGCCAGGAACCGGGGAAGCTCGCCAAGTTGCGGCGATGGTGATGAGCTCTCGGAATGCCGATGAGGATTCCCTGGACTTGATCGCGGGTCCGGCACGAAGAAAGGCTCGGTTGCCTTTCTTTCTCCTGACTTGAATCCGTAGCCTCCTTTTGGCTTTTCCTTCGTATTGTGGCCGGGAAAAGCTTCAATTAGTTGAACTTGACAGTGAGTGGGTGTCTGACTAGATCGGCAAATCACACTCACGAGAGCGGCCACCAATGTCACCGCTGCATCACCGTCTTCAGTTATGAAGGGCTCCTGCCATCTTTCGGGCTCTCGCCATCTTTCTTTCCTGCTACCCCTCACGTATATCACTCTCCTCTGTGTGGCCGGGTGCTCGCACATATGTGGCCCCCTTTTATTCTTCGTCTGTGAAGGTCCTTTAAAGGCAGAGGGTTTGAACTATCATGGAAAGAAAGCATATTTCCTTTCCTTCTGTGCATGCTTTGAAATATATTCTATTTCTTTTTCTTTTCCTCATTGACCAAATGCCTTCTCTGCAGGGATATATCTTTTTTGCAAATCCGTGTGCCCGCAGTGTAGAACGTGCGCAACATTCCCTCCTCATGCCGATCTTTCGAATTTCCTTTGTGCATATTGTACGAATCGGACCAGATAAATTATTTCCTCTTAAAATAATGCTGGTCAATTTCTTGCTCCCCACGTTGACCGAATTATGGCTAAGCGCATAATTTAGCTTCACGTGGATGGGCTTCTCCAAGTGCGAATCGGTGGCCGCTTACACGCTGTCCTTCCTTTGCATTCGTTCCCTTAAATGCACAAATATGTCGGTGCCAATATGCTGGAAATTTCTTAATCAACTTTAACAATTTAGGACACCCGTGTAAATGTAATATCAATCACCACGGAGGAATTATTCACTTATCCAAAGTTTAAAGCCATCCATTCACCGCCGGCCCAACAAATATGCAATTAAATGAAATATGCTCCTAATGACCATATGTTATGCAATTATATTTTTTTTTTAGGGGTTAAAATCAATCCCTGATTTTTATGCAATAAATGACTAAACGGGTCACCAAAGTTTAGGTGTCAACAGCTGCCCCTCTTTGAAGGTGAGCTCGTAGAGGTTGCCTTCAAAGACAAACTAAGACCTAAATTTTGGTCATGCTTATGCAATGAATGATTTTTTTGTTGAAACATGAATTCCATTTTTTAATGCAATTTATATGATGCATGAAATATTAATGCAAATGATAGATGAACCTACCTGGAATAACTTACCTTCGAGGAGGATAGAGTAATTCGAGGTAGTAAGTGTTACCTATCCAGGACCCGTACCATTCTACGGTCGCCTAGAATAGTAACATTACTTTGTGAAGATGCTGCTTTCCTAGGACCCATACCATTCTACGGTCGCCCAGTATGGCATAAAGGAGCTGCTTTCTCAAAACCCGTACCATTCTACGGTCGCCCAATACGGCAGAAAGGTTTTGTAAGGAACTGCTTTCCTAGGACCCGTACCATTCTACGGTCGCCCAGTACGGCAGAAAGGTTTTGTCTAAGACCCATACCATTCTACGATCGCTTAAACGGGGATTCATTTTCAAGGACCCGTACCATTCTACGGTCGCCTGAATAAGGAATAGGTGTTGTCAAGGACCCGTACCATTCTACGGTCGCCTGAATGAGGAATTTTCTTTTCCAGGATCCGTACCATTCTACGGTCGCCTGTTAAAGCAATAAATGTTGTCTAGGACCCGTACCATTCTACGGTCGCCTAGACTAAGGTTTTGCTTGGCTAGGACCCGAACCATTCTTCGGTCGCCTAGCCTTGCGACAGAAATCATCCGACCAGGACCCGAACCATTCTTCGGTCGCCCAGCCTTGCGACAGAAATCATCCGACCAGGATCCGAACCATTCTTCGGTCGCCTTAATCAGATTGAATATGGAGGAAAAATCTTTGAGGGACAACTCCATTGAAGGACTCTGGGCTACGAAAGCATGCCAGGTTAATAAAAGAAATCCGGGCTACGGAAGCACGCCGGTTCGATAAAATGGACTCTGGGCTACGAAAGCACGCCAGGTCAAGAAATCCGGGCTACGAAAGCACGCCGGGTCAATGAAGGGACTTTGGGCTACAAAAGCACACCAGGTCAATTATAAGGGACATCGGTGAGTCAAATGTTGATGCACTTGGGAGAGAATACCTGTACAATGACAAGTATTTTAGAGTATGATAAAGATATACTTACCTGGTAATATCTCTGATTCTTGGGGATATGTCATTTGAAATTTAAATATCCTGTGGAGGTCTTTCACCTCATGGTAGAGGTTTCTCATCTCCTAATATCATGAAACATTCTGAAAGGAATTTGAATTACCTGTCAGACATGATTTAAAGCAAAAACTGATATGCATTCATCAAAGAGATAAACAATCTGAGCTACTCTAGAATGCACATTTCAAAATTCAAGGGTTCATGCATAATGACTTTACCATATTTGCATCACCCAAATTTCAACACGAGATAATTGTCATTCAAGATAATGACATGGATGTCTTAGAAATGCTAAATGAGAGACTTTCAGTTAGAAAGGACTTTCACTCCCTCTCATTTAGAAGGGCTATTTTACGAGAATCACTCCGTCTCACTATCATCATACCAACAAGGGTCCAAGTATTCTCGCAAGCGATACGACCTTACCAATCTGAGAGGTCTTTAATAGGGACGGTAATGTAGGCTTGGTCAATGACTTAACAAAGGGACTCTTTGAGTCAAGGCTATTGAAAGAATAGCTTTGCAATCATCTCCGGGTTTACAAGTCAAGAACCCTGCAACATGAGAAAGAAATAGTCTTGCTCACACTCCTTCAAGCAATGCTTAAAATATGTGAATCCCTATGTTAATTCAAGTGCCCTAATCTGAAGAGACTTTGTAAATGACGTAACGCAGGCTAGGTTCATGGGTTGAGAAATGAAAGGATCATTAGGCTCAAAATGTGTGTAAAGGGTGAGAGCTGATGATCATCTTGGCATTGCCACCAGTTTTCTTTTTCACCATCGGGGATTGTCTTCATGAAGTGCCCCATTGATTATAAAGACTCAGCATTTGAGTTCTTTGAGTATTGCTCCATTGGAATTCAATTCTTGCAATTGACAGTGACTTATATTGACTCTTTTTTCTTTCATCTATGGGTATTGGCCTTGCTTTTACCAGGCACACAGCTTTTTCATACCCCCAGTTCTCATGCATTTTTTTTTTACTTCTTTTCATGGGCATTAGCCTTGCTTTTACCAGGCACACTGCTTTTTCATGCCCCTTAGTTCTATTTTGATTTCTATGCATGCGTAAAATAATGACACTCGAACTTTCAAGGGTCTTCATCTGCCTTTTGCCTTGTCCCAGTGTAGAACGTGCCCAACATTCCCTTCTCATGCTGATCTTTCGAATTTCCTTTGTGCATATTGTACGAATCGGACCAGATAAATTCTTTCCTCTTAAAATAATGCTGGTCAATTTCTTGCTCCCCACATTGACCGAATTATGGCTAAGCGCATAATTTTCCTTCACGTGGATGGGCTTCTCCAAGTGCGAATTGGTGGCCGCTTACACGCTGTCCTTCCTTTGCATTCGTTCCTAAATGCACAAATATGTCGGTGCCAATATGCTGCAAATTTCTTAATCAACTTTAACAATTTAGGACACCCATGTAAATGTAATATCAATCACCACGGAGGAATTATTCACTTATCCAAAGTTTAAAGCCATCCATTCACCGCCGGCCCAACAAATATGCAATTAAATGAAATATGCTCCTAATGACCATATGTTATACAATTATATTTTTTTTAGGGGTTAAAATTAATCCCTGATTTTTATGCGATAAATGACTAAACGGGTCGCCAAAGTTTAGGTGTCAACACACATGTTAGCTAAGAAGATTATGAGATTAGGCTACTACTGGCTCACAATAGAAAGTGATTGTATTTAGCATGTTCGAAGTTGTCATCGTTGCCAAATTCATGGTGATAAGATAAATGTTCCTCCAACTGAGTTGTACTAGTTTTCCGAGCCATGGTCCTTCTCAATGTGGGGGATTGATGTGATTGGCCCCATAAATTCAAAGGCTTCAAATGGGCATCAGTTTATCTTGGTGACGATAAACTATTTCTGCAAGTGGATCGAAGCTACATCCTTCACAAGTGTCACCGCACGCAATGTTGCAAGGTTCGTCAAACGTGACATAATTGTTCGCTACGGCGTTCCTGAAGCAATCGTCACCGATAACGGGACAAATTTGAACAACAAATTTGTTGATGAGTTGTTTAGTGAGTTCAAGATCAAGCATCTGAATTCGTCCCCTTACTGCCCTCAAATAAACGGGGCTGTTGAAGTGGCCAATAAGAACATTAAGAAGATCCTAGCTAAGACGATTAAGAATTATCGAGATTGGCATGACAGATTACCCTTTGCACTAATGGTGTACCGGACATCGATCCGCACTTCTACTAAGGAAGCCCCTTTTGCTCTAGTATACGGAATGGAAGCAGTTCTACCCATGGAAGTGGAGATTCCTTCCCTGAGAGTTTTATCCCAAGTGGAGTTGTTTAGGGTAGAATGGTCGCAATAAAGACTTGAACAGTTAAACTTGATTGATGAGAAAAAACTGAAGGCTCTCTACCATGGCCAAACTTCTTAGTAGAGAGTGGCCAAGTCCTTCAACCGGAAGGTACAATCGAGACATTTTGAGGTAAATGATCTATTCTTAAGGAAGCTGTTGCCGATTTTTTCAAATCCTGGTGGCAAATTTGCTCCAAATTACAGTGGCCATATATAGTGAAGAAGGTACTCCTTGGAGGTGCCTTGATCTTGGCAGAAATGGATGGTCGTGAGTTTTCAAATCTAGTCAATTATGATGCTATCAAAAAATATTACCCATGATAGGATTTGCTGTGTCACATTTTGAATTGCAAAGCATTTCTATGATGAATAAATTACCTCAATGAGTTGCAAATTGAATTATCCAAAAATTGTTGCAAATCTTGCATTTTTCCTTTGGTGAATTGTGTGAGATAAATTGAATGTGATAAATGGGATGCTTTGGAATGACGAAAGGCAAGCCTTACATACATTGTTTCATACACTAATCCCCAGTGAGTTGTGTGGAAAAATTCCATGCCCACAAGGAAAATGGTGATCTCGCAAAGGGTATGTCAACTGAGGTGATGAGAGGCAATTTCTTCCTCTGCCCGAAACAGTATAGATATACCCATTGTTTAGTCCTTTGAGCTCACACACGTGAAGAGCTTTTTAAATTATCCCTATCAAGGACCATCACATACTAGGACAAAATTTGAAATTAATCGTAGGAATCTTCTTATTCACACTTGCATCGATATTCGAAAATTGCTTTCGCATTGTAATTTGTACAATAATTTAAAGTGCTTTAGGATGATGAAGAGCAGTTCTTTCTTTATCCAATACACTTTTATCCATTACATAGCCCACTTGAGCCTATAAATCCATTTCATATTAAACCCAATTGGTGATCATCCCTCACACTGGGGCAAGGTAAAGAAAAACTATTCAAGTGGCATGGTCTAGAATGATAAAAGATGGCGGCCGTGTGAGTCCAAAGAAAATAAGTGCAAAAAGTGGGCATGAAAAAGCATTGTGCCTAGTAAAAGCAAGGCCAATGCCCAAAAAGAAAAATCAAATATTGGTTGTAGTAAGTTGTATCCCAAGCAAGAGGGTACTAAAAAATGCTGAGATGTTACAATCAATGGAGGGTTGATATGAAGAAAATCCTCGATGGTGAAGAAGAAAATTGGTGGAAATGTCAAGATGATCACCAACTTTAATCCCCAAACATTTTTTGAGCCTAACAATCCTTTTGTTTCTCACCAATGAACCAAGCCTACGTTACGTCCTTTGCAAAGTCTCTTCAGATTATGACACTTGAATTAACGTGAAAGTTCACATGTTCGAAAGCATTGCTCGAAGAAGTGCGAGTAAGGCGATTTCTACCTCATTTCGTATGCTTCTTGACCTATAAACCCCAAGATAATTGCAAAATGTCATCATTCAATAGCCTCAACTCAAAGAGTCCCATTTGTTAAGCCATTGATCAAGCCCACGTTACAGTCCCTATTAAAGACCTCTCAGATTGGTAGGATCATACCACATGCGAGATTGCTCGAACCCTTGTTTGGCATGGTGACGGTGAGATATAGTGATTGTCAAAATCATGTATCAAAGGTCAGCATGAATTGGCCCTTTTAATGAGGATGAGTGAAAAGTCCTTTCAGACCGAAAGATCCCTCATTTGACACATCCATGACACTCATGTGTTCATATTGGAATATTCTTTTGAAATTCTTCCCAAGGGAAATTAGATAATGCAGGATTGATAGAAACCATCACGCATGAATCTCACTTGAATTAATGTCCGTGACCACAAATGCATGTTACTTTTCCTATGATTATGTTTTACAGGAAATATATCCCCAAGGATCAGGGATGTTACTAGGTAAGTATATCTCTATCTACACCTTAAATACTTGTCATTACACAGGTATTCCTTCTCAAGTGCACCGACACTCAACTCGATCGAGCTGTCCCCTAAAGATTTTTCTCCAAATTCAATATGATTAAGGCAATCAAAGAAAGGTTTGGGTTCTGGTCAGATGATTTATGCTGCAATGCTAGGCGACCGAAGAAATGTTTGAGTCCTAGCTAAGCAAAACCTTAGTTTAGGCGACCGTAAAATGGTACGGGTCTTAGACAACGTTTTTTGCTCTAACAGGTGACCATAGAAATGTATAGGTCCTGGAAGAGTTGTTTCCTATTCAGGCGACCATAGAAAGGTACGGCACCTGGAAAGTGAATACTCATTTAGGAGACCGTAGAATGGTACGGGTCCTAAATAGTATCTGTTTCCCATTTACGCAACCGTAGAATGGTACGGGTCCTAGATAGTATTTGTTTCTCGTTTAGGCGACCGTAGAAAGGTACAGATTCTGGAGAAGCAATTTTTTTGTTAAGGTGACCAAAAAAAGGTTCGACCAAGTACTACCATACTGGGCGACCGTAAAAAGGTACGAATCCTAGAAAAGCAGTCTCTTTACAAAGCCTTGTTACTATTCTGGGTGACTGTAGAAAGGTACGAGTCTTGGACATGTAACACCCAATATCTTAAATTACTCTACCATCCTAGAAGATAAGTTATTTCAGGTAGGTTACTTTACCATTTGCATTAGCATTTCCATGCATCATATAAAATGGAATTTCTTTTCCAACAAAAAACATTCATGCATGTGCATGATCAAAATTAAGATCTCAATTTGTCTTTGAAGGCAACCTCTACGAGCTCACCTTCAAAGAGGAGCAGCTGTTGACACCTAAATTTTGGTAACCCTTCTAGTCATTTATTACATAAAAATTAGGGATTAAGTTTTACCCCAAAAAATATATAGAATTTAAATTGCGTAGCATATATTTTTAGGAGCATTTTTTTTATTGCATTTGCATCGGACTGATAACATATGGGTTTGAATTGGTAGTTCTAAGCTTTAAATTGACAACTTGGACTAATCCCACGAAGAGAGATAATTAATCTGAGCCCGTTATTTCTTTTTTGATGATTGAAAATTATTTTGTGAGAAATGGAGATTTGATATTTTCAGTGATATGACGGTGGATTTTTCAATATTCTCGGATAGGACAAGTATGACAAAGAGATATTGCGAGCTCATCTTGGCAAGATTCAGAATTTGGGAAAATCTCATTGCAATCTTGAATCCTTATCAATATGTGATAAAATTGGTGGAGGATATTGCATTCGGGAGGTGATCTTCATGGATGTTAATTTGCATAAGGAAATAAAGCCCTAGTCTACTCACCTATAAAAGGTGGCTATGCTACAGAAAATGGGGGCTTTTCTCGGTTTTGAGGTCAAAATTTAACACAAAAGAAGGCAAAGTCAAAAGAAGGCAAAAAAGTACAGTAATAGAAAGAGAGAAGATGTGAGAGGACGTGAGAGGTGAAAAAATAACGAAAGAAGAAAAGAAAAAAGAACGGCGCACTATTCTTCTTCTTCGGGGAGCCCTTCCGCCGTTGATGGCCGAGCCCCTACACTCGCCGCCTTCATCCCAGCCAAGCATCCTCTACCACTGCCCACTCTGTCGTGCCGGAACGCCGACCCCGAGCTACTGCACGCCCGAGCGCTGCCATTACTACTCGCGACCCCATCCACCGCGCCATCGCTCCCTTGCAGCAGTTGAGCCTCCACTCGCGACGAGTAGCTCCGTCACCGACGACCGTCACCGCTACTCTCACTCCACCTAACCCGAAGCCGAGCCTCTGTCACCGACGCCAACAACCGCCAGCCCGTCCGTCCGTATCCCCTGTCCTCACTGCGCTCTGCCTGTAACCCATTCGTTGTCGCTATTCTCGTCCGCTTCGCTTGCCGCGACTCTGCCCTTAGCCCATCTGCCTCGCCTCCGCCTATCGGTCACCGTGCCTCTGCCTCTTCTGCAACGCTGGTTTTCCCCCGCCCATTGCTACTACACTAGTTGTTGTTTCGCCTGAATGGTGCCCTTTGCAGCCATGTCTCTCGCTGCGCGTTCGCTGCCCCTCACCGAAGCTTCAACTGACAGTAGCCCACCACCACAGTGACTCGTCCTCGAGCCACACCGAGCCTCCATCGCAATTCACGAGCCATCGTTTGCTAAGCTCAATTGCGAAGCCGAAATTCAAATTAGGTAGATTTATTTTATTTTATTTTATTTTATTTTTAAAAATATTTTGTTTCTTTATTTGAAATATTCCAGCATGCATGATTGATTGAAATCCCCGACGTGATATTTGCAACTCGAGTAGTTTTTTTTAAAATTAGGGATTAAGCCCTAATTTCACAACGTGCATACAATTGACAATCCGATTTTCGTGCCCGAAATTTGACTCACAATCGCATGGAAAAATCACCAATCCAATCTCACACTCGAGATTCGATTCGCGATATTGTTTAAAAATGGTCAATCCGATCTCATACGCGAGATATGATTCGTCAATTTATGTATATTAATCTTATTTGGCTTCATTTGCTGTCAGGGTATTTGAATCGATTTTGTTTTAGTAAAAGAAAACCAAAAAAAAATTGAGATAGATTAGGTTCATACTAGAATATTGCCTGTTTTAGGGTTATTTTGCATATTTAGAATAGGAAATTTATTATTTCGAATTTTTAAAAATAAAAATCCAAAAAAAAGGCATTCATTTAGGATGATAGTTATTTTAAAATTTAAATTGCATGTTTAATTTTTATTTTCTAATTAATTATAAGTTTGGATAAGTTTTTTTTTAGATAGATTGCATTTTAGGTTATTGATAACATCCTTGTTTAAATTAAGATTTGACTTAACCTAATTCTTAATATAAGTTGGAAGATATTTCAATCTGGATAGATAATTTTCGCAATTTTCTAATTTCGAATTTCTTGGAAAATACCAAAAAAAAATTGTCTTTGAATAAATTAATTTCATTCTCTAGGATAGATTGCATGCTCATTAAGAAAACACAATATTTCACTTACATCATACAGTTTAGGTCATATTGTCTTGTCATATCATTTTTATGTTTGATTAGTAGCATGCATTGCATAAAGCTTGATTCTCATTAAATAAGTGAAAACAAAAAAGGTAATTGCGTGTTAATTAGAAATCATATTTGTGACATCCTGATTTTCAAGTCTTGTTCTTGATTAAATAAGTTGGGCTTTTCATCGAAGCACCTATAGTACTTTTCTCTGAATTGGCCACATACAAGATAACTAGCCTATCAGGTAAAGCGATTAAGAAATATAAACGCAATAGACTTGAGAATTCAACTAGGAATCGACTACTCGACCATGTTAATCTACAAAGACCCTTACGGCACAATTAAAAATCGATTAGAGGCCAGAGATAGGTTGATTCGACTGAGTCATGTGATTGAGTGTGGGTGATTCCACCTAATTGTAAAATTCTTGTCAAATGGCACTAGACCGATTTTTCTGTCGTTTTGGTACTCTATGTCCAAATTTGAAATCTTGAGATTTTCACGATAACCGAAAGTTGTTAATATGTCGAAGATGTACGTGTGGCTAAAAAATAATCAATCACAGGTCAATTGCACTAAAATTTCTTTAAAATTACCCGATAGGTTAGGTCACGCTGAAATTGCGTCAGATTGAAATTAACAGCGAATTTGAACCCGATTTCAAAAATGGGCAGAGGAGTTGCAGCGGTGCCGTGCGGCCAACGGCGGGGTCTCACGGTGACCGGAGGTGGGCTGGACGGCTCCAGCTGAGCTTCACCAAATCTGAAATGGCTGGTAGAATAGAGGATCCGGCGAGATAGAGACAGAGACGGGCAGAGCAACGATGAGGCGACGGCATGTAGTGGTGGTGACTCCGGCTGCGATGTGCGGCAATGAGGCCTCAACGGCAAGCTGGCTTCGTCGGTCTTCAGCTTGTAGGGGCGTCGAACAACAAGGGGATGGAGGAGAAAGGCGGAGGCGGAGCAGCTCGCGAGTAGGCCGACAAGGCGCGCGTGGGCGAACAGTGACCGCAATGGCTTCAGCGACAGCAACGAACGGCGTGCGACGAGTGGCAAAGGGGTGGTGTCGAGCAGCTGGAACTAGCCAAATTCTCTCCCTCTCCCTCCCATTTCGAATTCCAAGGGGCCAAGCTTGAAAATGATGAAGATTGGTTGGAAGTGACACCCCACCTTTTGAAGAACAAATCCTCACCCTCCACTTGTCATGATCTTAGGCACTCTAGCCCCACAATGACATTACTTGATGATGTCACACTCCACTATCTCCAATCTCCCACAACCTTATTCCAATGGTTGCAATTTCATTTTTTGCCGTGGCATGAAATCTTGTATCAATTTCATTCAATTCTCTTCTAATTGAACCAGATTGAAGTCCATAAAATTAATCAAATGTCACCACACTTCAATTCATATCTTCATTTTTCCATAGAACCAACTTAAGTCCCATAAGCCAAATTAGCCATTCTTTGATTAATTTGCTGAAAAACTTTGGTTGCATGAAAAATCCTTCGAAGATGAGTCAATGATCCTAAAATGTTTTATGACGCACCAGGACTTCCAATTTATGAATTCACTTTCAATTTCACAGTTAGTTTCACTCTGGCACGATATTAGCGCATTCTAATCTACCGGGTAGCTTTTAGAAATTTACATGCATTTAACTTGTGGTTGATCAATTCAAGCCACAATGTACATCTTTGATACATTAGCGACTCTCGGTTGTCGAAATAATCTCAAGATTTCAAATACGAACACAAGACACCCAATCGACAGAAAAGCCGGCCCAATGCCGATCGACAAGGATTGTGCGACCTGGTGGAATCACCCACCCTTGATCACATGCCTTTATCGAGTCGACCTATCTCCAGTCTCTAATCGATTTTTAATTGTGTCGTAATGACCCTTACAGATTAGCTTGGTCGAAAGGTTGCTTCCTAGTCAAATTTTCGAGTCTGATACATTAGAATCTCTTAACGGTTTCACCTAATAGACTAGTTTTCACATGAGTGGCTGATTCAAGGAAAAGAACTATATGTGTGCCAACGAAATGCCCGTCTCAATTTATTGAAAATAGAATTGGAAAATCGGGATGTCACAAAGGGTGTTAGAGAAATCTAGCGTAATCAAGTCCCCAAACTCATAAATCTCTGATTCGTAGAAGTAAAATAAATCTCCTATTACTTTACTTGGGTTTCTAAGGGGGTGCAGGACAAACTACAATTTTTGTTCCATAAACAATTTTTCTATTCCATACTTGTTTTTGGAATAGAAATCCGTTTGATAAAATTATTCAATTTTTCTATTTCTGAAATAGATTTTTATTCTCAAAATAGGTTTTGAATAGAAATCAGAAGTAAAAATTTTTTAATTTTCTATTTCTGGAACAGAAATAAAAAATAAAAAATCTTCTCATTGTTTGTCTTTGCTATGAACTGGTCGTCCATCGGTTGTTGCCAACCACCGTTCGCCGATCACCGGTTGCCGACCGCTGCCACCGCCCGTTGATCTGCCATCGTCCACTGATCCGCCGTCATCAACCAATTGCTATCGTCTGAAAAGAAAAAAATTTGTATTGTTATCAAACGAATTTATATTTTTAAAGTAGAAATTTTATATCGTTATCAAACAAGTATTTTACTTAGTAACTCATCTAGAAATAGAAATAGAAAAATTTATTTCTCTTCCAAAATCAATTTTTGGCTAGAATGGTTATCATTCGTGCCTTAATCGACCCACCAAAAATAGATTAGTGGCGATTCCCAATTAAAAATCATTTGCATGTTAAGAACTTGATCCTAAGTCGCGAATTAGTATGGACTTGGGAGAGCCAAAGTTAAGTCTAGGCTTAGCAATCCATTAGCCAAACCCTAGGTGGTTCATCTAAGGTTCGGTCGTGACAAGTTGGCGACTCCACTAGGGGCTTGAGTTAAAACTCTCAGTGGACTTAGGCCAAGTTCCTCTTCTTTTTGAAAAAATATTTTTGTTTGGCAGCGAGGATCCCAAGTACGTCTTTAAAATTTAAGGTGCTAAATGTTCTTGCATGATGAGAGGTATAAGGGGAAGTGTTTGTTGACAAAAAATATTTTCGTCAATTCGATGGAAGTACGTAGTCGAATTGCAAGTGATTCTGCATGATTGCGAAGTTCGCACCGAACGGGAGTAAACCGATTTTCTATCGATATGATACTCGGGACACGTAATTGAAACTTTGCGATTTTTATGACAACCAAACGTCGTCTACCAGTCGGAGATGCACAAAAGTGAATTAAAAATTATCGACCACAGATCAAACGCACTAAAATCCCTAAAAGTTACCCGATAGGTTAGGTCGTACTAAAATTGCGTTCGGTCGATCTTAACCACGAAATTGAATTCGATTTTGGGAATTGGATGTTCGAGTGTGGCATGATTCATTTATAGGATGTCGTCTCATTTTTTGGAGAAATTCCATCGAGTCCCGAATTTTGCAGAAAAATCGATTTCGAACAACTAAGAAAATAAGTGAAATTCGAAGGGGCTAATTTAATGGACTTTTTGGCTGCCAAAATGGTAATTTCTTCATTGGAGAAGTGCTTGACTAAGTGGGCTGAAGACTTTGGGGGCAAGAGTGATCATGAGTTGGATATTTGTTCCTAAGTTTGATTGGTTGAAGCATTGGCTTTCATTTCTCCCTTTCCCTCTCTCCAATTTCCCTCTCCATCTTTTCATGCGTGCAAGCCCCAGCAGAATAGCCCACCCCCATTCTTCTTCTTCACATGTCTTTCCCATTTCCCCACCTGGTTTTGCTCCTTTCATTTCCTTTGAGTTGCAAGCCTCCAGCGGCAGCAGCACCATCGCACCCCAACAGCCCCACTGTCCACCGGCGTCTTCATCCAGCCAACCCTGTGACCAACCTCAGCCCATTTCATCCACCAGCAGCCCAATGTTCCACCTTCACCCAAGCTCAGCCCTACGACTAGCACCACAACCGCCTCACCCTCACCGTTCGACTACACCGCGCCACCACCAACAACCTCAGCCATGTCCTGCTGAGCTACCGTCCACCAGCTCCTCAACCGCAGCCCTGTAAATAGCCATCGACTAGCAACCACAAAAGCCGAACCCAGCTCCTCTTGGCCGTGAGCCTTATAAAGCCAACCCAGCCTTCGCTAAGCCTCTGTTGGAGACACGGTAGTCTCGGGTTTTCACCGCCGTTGCGCCGTCGCCGCCATGAACTCGTTGCCATCTTAATCTGGTGAGTTAAATCCCTAATCCTTAATTAGGTTGTTAATTGCGCTTAGGGGTTTAGAATAGTGTTAATTAGCTTGGTTAAATTAGTGTTAAGTTAGATTAGCCTTAAGATGGATTAGTGTTAATCTAGTTTGGTTAGATTAGCCTTAAGATAGATTAGTGTTAATTTAGTTTGGTTAGATTATTCTTAAGATGGATTAGTGTTAATCTCGTTTGGTTAGATTAATACTAATGAGAGTGGTTTAAGTTGGTTTACTGGATTTCTCTCCAAAGCTGTTTTCTGGACACTTGCTGTTTGCGATTTTGTGGGTTTAAATGTGTTATGATTTTGAAGTTAATTTCTTCTTGAAAAATGTTCTAAACATCTTCAACTATGACATATATTTTACTCAAGATTTTATGGATTTAAAAGAACAAGATTTCAACTTCATTTCGTGCAAAGCAGAATCTCGGTTTGTGCTGGAATCACTAACCTTTTGGTGTTTAAATGATTTTTATCAACTCTTAGGGTTTGATTTTTGAAAGAGTTTCTTCATAAAAGGTTTTTTTATAACATCTTATAGTTTAACATAGTCGAATTTCATATCAAACGGACAAGCTTTGGATCTTAAACCAAAATGATTTTGGAAAACATAATTTCTGGATCTGGACACAATTTTGGTAACGGTTTGGGCGATTTACTGCTCTTATTCTAGAAATATTTGGGCCAAGGCTTTTTCATAAAAAAAAAAAAAAATGTTTGTTTGAGTATCATTTATGACATATTCAAATTTGAGAATTTTCCAAACTCATTTGGTTATGTTTTTGTAATTAAACTTAGAGACGTGCGAGTGGTCCCAGTTTTTGCCAATTTGGGCTGATTGTGGTCCTGTGGTTGTTCTTCGTGTTTTGCTTGCTGGAAATTGTATATTTTGTGATGTGGTTGACTTTTGGGCATGCTGAGAAGTTATGTGTGACGTGATGAGGTTGATTGCTTCATGTTGATTGTTTATCATTATTGCAAGAGATGGCCTTTAGGCCTTTAAATGGAAAGAAAATTTAGGTGTCAGGTTTGAACACCAAAACTTTTAAACTAGGTGCGTGCAAAATTTGACAGATTAATTTTGAGTACGTGAGCACCTATGAATTTATTTTTAAAAGTTTTCAACCAAAAAAAAAGGGGGGGTTATTAAAGATTGTTTCCAGAAAGGGGTGGTTGGAAAAAAAAATAGAAAATAAATGGTTGTCGGGTTTGGACGCCAAATTTTATGTGCTCAATAAAACGAGGAGGTTTTATACTAAATGCATGCAAAGTTTGGCGGATTAATTTCAAATACATGACACCGTACAAATTTATTTCGGAAAGCTTTTAACAAAAAAAAAATGGAATTGCAAGGTTTTTGTTTTACAAGGAATTTTGGTATTTTGGGCTAATCGACAAAAGATAAGAAATGGGTTGAGTGATGACGTGCTTGCAAGGTCACTAAGTGGAACCCATCCTGATGCGTATGAATACACGGGACGATGCTCCTGTGTGAAATGCCGTCTAGGCATAGGATGCTAGACATTGCTTTTCACGGATGGATTTCGGAACGAAACTCCTATGTGGAATGCAGTCTAGGTAGGGGTTCTAGACGATGCCGTGCTCAATGGGGCAAGACAATGCCCGGTTAGGCCGGATGACCGTCGACTATTGAGTTGGCCGTGGCCGTTAGGTTGTAATAGCCGGAACACGCTTGAGTGGTTGTAATAGTTGCGCCTGATTACGGGACAAAATTGTGTGGCATGGTATAAGACATGTCATAACGGTTTCGCCTTATAATCGAAACCCATGTGATTGAATTGATGTGTTCCGGTTATTAAATTACGATTGCTTGTGGCACCCCAAACACCTTAGGTCGCCACAGGCACCTATCGCTACACCTAATGGACACTAGTTACATCTCTTAGTAGAAGCATCGTAGTTCATAGGCATTTTTTTTTTTTTTGAGAACGATCCCAGCACAACGTATTAGCAGAAGCATATTTTAATATTAGCATCTCTCCCTCCAACAATCATGATACAATGCACACCACTAAATGCCATAGGAAAAGATAAAGTCAAGCCACTTTTATTTACATATATTCATGATGGATTTTCTCGGGTCGATACAACAAAAGAAAGCCAAGATTTTTAGCTACACTTGGCCACATCCCAAAAGGATATTCCGACCCCTATAATCGATCGCGTGTCATCCTCCAACTATCAGTGGCGGCTACTCCCAAAAAGAAATGTCAGCTCTCTACCCCTCACGCAACCATCACACCCATCCTGGTGCGTCGGGCAGTGGTGGTGGCAACATCCCCCTAAACACTCCATCTCGGTGGACATGAACTGACAGAAACTCCTGAATGATAGGGCCCTCAGCCAAGCCCACATCATACATAACCAGCACTCGCACTCGCACAAATGTCAGTCCAGGGACGATGACACAGTCGATCTCCGTACACTCTACCTCTACATCCGATGGGAGGCCATAGAAGGTGCCCTGTGTGACGGTAGGGGGCAGCATCTTTCTAATCTGAAATGTTGGTCCCCGAAGGGGTGAGTACAGCCACTCAGCAGGTAAAAGATCCAATAAACCACTTAATGCATCATACAATACAATCATAGCATAACACATGTCATTCATATATCCAAGCATAACTTACCTTGAAGCCATGCATATACCATCATACCATGTGATCACACATCTTCATGTACTCATCACATTCGTGTCATACATATATCATCATGCCATAGGTGATCATCATCATGTTACACACATATCATCATGCTATAAGTGATCATCATCATATCACAAACATATCATCATGCCATAGGTGATCATCATCATATCATACACATATCATCATGATTCAATTTCCACTTTTATCTTTCAATTTGATCACCACATCTCTCTTTCCCGAGATCAGTAATTGCATCCCACACTTTATCACTCGCACCCCAACTTGGCATTGCGAGAAAAACCTCCGACGCGCACCACCGGGCATCCGGCACCCCCACATTCCGAGCATCTCGCATCCCAACTGGCATCACAAGGCATCCCCTCGGGCACAAACCTCTGAGGCTTCCAGCACCCAACCATTCCGGGCATCTCGAAACTCCTGAGGACATCCAGCCATGTATCTCAATACAATCTGGCCATCCAGCACCCCCCCCCCATCCCGGGCATCCTGACGCTCCCAGGCCATTATCATCCGCCTCCAATAGTTTCCTCATTTATCATAATTCATGTTCACCACTTTATGTCTCAAAATCAGCATGGCACGTGATGTAATGGCAAACAATATCACTTTCATTATTTTAATTTTTTATATGCATTTCCAATCATCATACATGCAGCAAGATACAACCACTAATGACAATACAATCCATGGGGTCCATACAACTTAGAATAGTCCATATATCATGCCTTTTTGAAATTTACCAAATTCCAGCTTGCACAATTTTGGAAAACATTTAAATTAAATATCCATATGATACTCAAAAATCACATAATCAAAGCATGTAATAGACAAGACATAAAGATAACAATTTCATGAAGAACACATGCCCAAAAGAGCTTCACACAAAAAGATATAGCTCACACATTACAACATGCAAAATTCGGACAAAGTCAGATTGCGCAGTTTTTGAAATATTTCGATTAAAATACTCGAAGACATCTAGGCTAGATTCGTTCTAAATAATTTTCTACAAACGTTTGAAATCCCTGTTTCTAGTACCGAATAGTCCAGTTTAGCTATCTCCCAAATATCGAGGTTTCGCCTACTTATCTTTCTTCGTTTCCTTTGCAATTTTGATATGTTTTGCTTCAAGAGGTCCCCTACAACTGTCATTCAGGGACCTAAGTGTTATTCTCAAAGAATAATCACCATATAGGTCTAAGAAGTCTCGGGAGTCCAGTACCGTATTTCCAGATTTACAGTCATCAAAAGAAAATCGTTTTGCTAGGCTACACTTGCTCATTTTACCTCAAATTTGAGTATGTTAGTCTTTAGAATGTTTTCTATAACTTTCATGAAGAAGTCGAAGTGAGATTCTTGGTAAAAAGCAACATGCAACACACAAAACCATCAAGAGGTCGACAAAGTAGTTCCAGATCTAGCGTCTTCGTAGGAGAAGGGTTTCATCCCTTAAAACTCAACCATTTTGTCTCAAATTTTAGTATGTTTTGTCTACAACTTTCATGAAGGGATCAAAGTCATAATCCAACTCAAAACACGCATGCAAGCCTCTACAATATTCTGGGTCAGGCGGTATACACGAAAACAGTAAGCTATTTCAAAAACAAAACACACTAGATTCGGTTTCTCACTCCTAAACACCCAAGATTCAACACCATTTCAAACACACATGCAAGACACACATGCAAGAGTAGAAAATGGATCCTAACTTGCCTCTAAAATCGAGCAAACAAGGCACACGGTTGGCAACGGACGGACGAACGGTAGGTGGGTGAGCGGCTCCTTCCTCCTCTCTCGGTTCCTCTCTTCTCTCTCTCTCTCTCACTCTCTCTCTCTCTCTCTCTCTTTCTCTTGGCTTGGGCAACAACCCCTCCACTGGCCACTCTCCCTCTCTTTTGTTTCCCCTAAACTCCATCATTAGTCATGATTAGTAGCCTCCCCCAATGGCCAATGCATGGGGTCTTCTTTTTGCCATTTGGCAAGACATGCAAGATGGGCTTGGGAGTGGGCTTGGAAGGATTTGGGCCGACCTCTCCCTTGTGGACGACGTCAGCCCATCCGTGGGCTTCAATGGGCCGGCCATTTTGGCCCATCAAAGGTCCATGCTCTTGGGCCTAAAACCCAAGTCTAATTAAATCCCAATTTTGCTTTTAATAATTCACTTTTAATCTTTCTTTTGTAGATTCCAAATTTTCAATTTCATATGGCCATAATCTTGTAACATTAATCTATAGGGATCAAATCTATGAGGTGCATAGCCAAGAATAAATTCTTATTAATTTATCCTATAATACTAATTTTAAGAACTCATGAACACAAGCATATAACACTTAGTCTTAAGAGAAAACCAATAAACCATAGGAAATTTCATTACCTAATTATGGGCTTTAATACATCTTAGAGGTCGTCTTGAATTTTTGGGATGCCACATTGCTGCATTGATAATAGTATATGTGATGTACTAATGTGCAGGGATGCGCAAAGGTGATGTGAGTTCTGTGTGATGCGTGTTTAAGACCACCTTCGAGGCAAATTTGCATCCTAATCGGGGTTTAGGGTTTTGACTCACTGAAATTTTATCTCACCCCGTCATGGTTAACCTTTTTTAGGCCAGTAGCGTGGAGATTTGCTGAGTGCAGATGTGGTGGGCACGAGAAGCGACACCTTTTGGCTAGCCCTACCGTTAGTGAGGTAGGTTGACCCTGATCCTTGAGGATTTTGAGATGGCCGATAGGAAGTGGTTGTCGAAAGGCTTGTACTATTGAACTTTCTAGGGTTAACAGTTGATAAATGAATAAGTTGTTTTTGGCAACTTTTATTTTGATTGACTATCCCTATTGTCTGTTTGTTACCTAGGTATTTATTTAATTCGCTTACGCATGTGCTTAATTGAAAGATAAAAAGAAAGGGTCGGTAACGCGTCCTAGGACGTCTCATTTTTAAGTTGACCACCGAGGGATGTACGAGCGCTTGGGGTTCGAGGCGTGACAGGCTATCCCTAATAGTTTTAAATTTAACTCAACGAATGATTCTAGTTCCTGGATAGAGTCCGAAAGCTCATGTAAGTTCTTACATTTAGGTAAAAGCAAATGCTTAAAATTCTTTAAGCTTCCAATGGAATGAGGGAGAACAAAGATCCCTGAGAATTTTAAATCCAACCTAACCCATGCTTCTAGTTCCCTAATAAAGTCTGAAAGCTCAAGTAGATTCTCACATCCAAAATAAAATAAATGTGTGAAATTTATCAACCTTGCAATAGAATTAGGGAGAATGGCGATCCCCGAGAATTCTAAATCCAACTTGACCATTGATTTTAGCTTCCTAATAGAGACCAGAAGTTTCAATAGATTCTCACATCTCGACAAAAGCAAACGGTTAAGATACTTTAACCCTCCAATTGAGATTCTTTAACCCTCTAATGGAATTAGGGAGAGCAGAGATCCCCAAGAAAGCTAAATCCAACACCTTCAATGATTCTAGCTCCCCGATAGATTGCGGAATTTGCAACATATTCTTGCAATTAGATAAAAGCAAATTATTGAGATTTTTTAACTTTCCAATGGAATAAGCTAGAACAGAAATCCCCAAGAAATTTAAATCCAACACCTTCAATGATTCTAGCTCCTCAATAGATTCCGGAAGTTGCAACATATTCTTGCAATTTGATAAAAGCAAATGGTTGAGATTCTTTAACTTTCCAAT